>WNWK01013768.1:0-53974 GCA_009830355.1 Cherax destructor | reverse complement strand
GACCCCTGGCTCTCCAGGAAAGCGCTGGACAGGCACCTAAGTCAGTACTTGACCAGCCAGGCTGTGGTTCGTACGTCGGGTTGCGTACGGCCAACATTAACAGCCTGGTTGATCAGGCCCTGATCCACTATGAGGCCTGGTCACAGACCGGGCCGCGGGGGCGTTGACCCCCGAAATCCTCTCCAGGTATACTCCAGGTATCATGGTTTCAACTTTTCTCCTCTCTGGCGTTGCAGGGAATTGAGATGGAATCTTGCCACCGAAAATGTATCCAAGTGGGGACCTGTTTAAGCCAATACCTTTCTTAAATTACAATCATATTAGTAAGGATCACACAACACCTAAAGAACGGGAGGCGACCAGACTTGAGACGAGAAAGGAGAGGACAATGGAAATAAGTCACTGACTTTTTGGGTTATCCTGGAGGGTTCTCTACACATATGCTGCTATGTATGATAATCTATGTAAATGTATTTGTGTATACCTGAATAAACTTACTTATTTGATGGGTCGTCTTGATGTGGGGGACGAAGTCGTGATGTAAGGAATAGAAGATACCCTCAACTCTCCTGGATCATGTATATAGTATATTAATAATATTTTTTTTGTAATATTAATAATCAATTTTTTTTTGTCTGAAATTAAGAATCCTCTTCAAACATAGAGTAACTGGAGTCGATCAAGTACATGAAGATTATTATTATAATCGTAACTAAGCACTCTACCCACAAGGGTCATAGAGCGCTGCACACGAGGAACAGTATGGGTCCCAGTGCTAGTTCCTGGAAAACACCAATTGTCGCTTTTCTACTATCTCGTCGTGATGTCTGTCTCACTGTGACACTGTCTCACTGTGACACTGTCTCACTGTGACACTGTCTCACTGTGACACTGTCTGTCTCACTGTGACACTGTCTGTCTCACTGTGACACTGTCTGTCTCACTGTGACACTGTCTGTCTCACTGTGACACTGTCTGTCTCACTGTGACACTGTCTGTCTCACTGTGACACTGTCTCACTGATATACTGTCGCACTGTGACACTGTCTCACTGTGACACTGTCTCACTGTGACACTGTCTCACTGTGACACTGTCTCACTGTGACACTATCTCACTGTGACACTGTCTCACTGTGACACTGTCTCACTGTGACACTGTCTTACTGTGACACTGTCTCACTGTGACACTGTCTCACTGTGACACTGTCTGTCTCACTGTGACACTGTCTGTCTCACTGTGACACTGTCTGTCTCACTGTGACACTGTCTGTCTCACTGTGACACTGTCTGTCTCACTGTGACACTGTCTGTCTCACTGTGACACTGTCTGTCTCACTGTGACACTGTCTGTCTCACTGTGACACTGTCTGTCTCACTGTGACACTGTCTGTCTCACTGTGACACTGTCTGTCTCACTGTGACACTGTCTGTCTCACTGTGACACTATGTGTTTTGATTGGCAATGCTTCTCTTTCAGATACCTCAGCTTGTTTGTAATTAAACTGTTATTATTTTCAGAGGGAAGTGCTAAAATCGTAAGGGTCATAAAGTGCCCGAGGAATGCAAGGTAACTTTCTTGGAATTAAGACACCACCCATCATCTCTTGTGTAGGCCTACTGACACATTATGATAAGACACGTGCAATTCCTGGATAACTTTATTAATGAGATGTTTTGGCAACTAGGGACTTTTTCAAGCCAATTTATGCTAGGTAGGTCCGCAAATCAAACTATTTTCACTTTAGCATTTCTCAAACCTTTTTGTTTTTAAGCCACTCAAGATTTTAGCTTTAGTGATCTTAGCAGATTATTATGCTCATCTAAAACCATGTCAACATGTGTATTTTCCTGCCCGGTGGTCTGGTGGCTTGAGCTCTCGCTTCACACACGGAGGGCCCGGGTTCGATTCCCGGCGGGTGGAAACATTTCGACGTGTTTCCTTACACCTGTTGTCATGTTCACCTAGCAGCAAATAGGTACCTGGGTTGTTAGTCGACTGGTGTGGGTCGCATCCTGGGGGACAAGATTAAGGACCCCAATGGAAATAAGACAGACAGTCCTCGATGACGCACTGACTTTCTTGGGTTATCCTGGGTGGCTAACCCTCCGGGGTTAAAAATCCGAAGAAATCTTATCTTATCTTAACCTTCCCAAATCTTAATTTATCTACTTTAAATTCATGTTTTAGTTCTTCCTTGGTTAGTAATTCTTAGCTTCCTATCTAAACATATCTTCCACCTTTATACTTCAATAATATTTCACTTCATTCTGCGTGCTTTTAGAATAAACCATACCACGGGCGGGAATAGAACCCGTGGTCAGAGTCATAAAACTCCAGACCGAAGCGCTAACCACTGAGCCAGCTGGCTACAATAAGATTCATCCAACTAGGTATATTTCTACACCATAGGAAGGTTAGCATAGGTTGGTGCCTATGCTAACCTTCCTATGGTGTATAAATATACATACCTAGTTGGATGAATCTTAATTGTAGCCAGCTGGCTTAGTGGCTAGCACGTCGGTCTGGAGTTTTATGACTCTGACCGCGGGTTCTATCCCCACCCGTGGAATGGTTTGTTGCAATCGTGTCATTACAATTTCGTGAATCGTGCTTTTAGAGTGTATGTTTAAGGTTCTCGATATATTCCCGTATGTAAAATTCTTTTTACAGTGGAATAATTCCGTCATTCTTCTCTGCATGTTCGTCAATGCATTTGTAGTCAGTCTTTAGCATGGAGACTAGAACTGAGATGCATAAATTTAGAAGAGAGCTGATAAATAACCTTTGGACTCGTGTCACTTATATTTCTTGACGTAAATACAACACTCACAGACACACACACCCTCCCACACAGATACACATCCCCTCCCACACAGACACACTTCCCCTCCCACACAGACACACACCCCCTCCCACACAGACACACACACACACCCTCCCACACAGACACACTCCCCCTCCAACACAGACACACCCTCCCCTCCCACACAGACACACACACCCTCCCCCTCCCACACAGACACACACCCTCCCACACAGACACACACACCCTCCCACACAGACACATCCACACACAGCCCCCGGTGGCCTAGTGGGTAAAGCTCTTGCTTCACGCACGGAGGGGCCGGGTTCAATTCCCGGTGGGGCAGAAGCATTTCGAAGTGTTTCCTTACATACACACACACATATATACAACAGGCCTAGTGTCTAATTGACATGTGCCTAGGACAAAATGGTAACTAACACACCACAAACAGGTAAGTACACACAAAGGCTCGCCTGAAGGTCACCTTACCCACCACTCACATCAAGTCAACACTTGTGAACGCTAAATCGGCCTTAGTACCCACCTATATCAGTGTCTCACAAGTGTTGTGGCACGAAAACGAACCTTATGAAGTGAGAGCAGGTGTAGAACTTCCCAAGGCTCTAAACTGTGTGAACTTTCTATCTTCACTGTCTGATACCTTGACCTTGACTATGAAATTGTAACTATATTATTTATAATCTGTCAGTCAATTTATCTATCCATCAATGTGTATTCGTATACATATATATTATATATATATATATATATATATATATATATATATATATATATATATATATATATATATATATATATATATATATGAAGAGAGAGAGAGAGAGAGAGAGAGAGAGAGAGAGAGAGAGAGAGAGAGAGAGAGAGAGAGAGAGAGAGAGAGAGAGAGAGAGAGAGAGAGAATACCAATAATAATATTGGAACCCTCAGCCTCAGATAAAAGAATAAACTTACCTTAATGAAAAATTTAGTGATTTCTCCCAGGAGGTGTTTGAGTATTTTTTGCCTTACCACCCTGTATATAAATGAATAGTTTAAGATACACGGGAAGAAAGTACAATATTTATGGCGAGGATTTTACATGCATGTAGAATTACAAAGTATATGGAAATGTTCCATTTAACCTGTAGAGTTCCTTGAGGTCGTCAGACACAAGCCAAGATACAGCAGGCACTTCCTCCCTGGATCGCCTCACTAAGGTACTGGAGGAGAAAGGTGGTAGTCCTCGGGTCCCTAGCGGCTTTGATGAGCCTGGAACCTAGCTCTTTTAGGGAAGCCATGACATGCTTTTTTCCACGGTCTCTGATCCCATACCTACAAGGTGGTACTGATGGGACTTGTTGAGCTTGCAATCTTTCCCTGTGATCAGCAGTGCCACCCCACTGACCAGTAGTAAACAGGATATAGGTGTTGACTATGGTACAAGCACAAGTAAAGTTCCACAACAGCAGTTTACTGTTCTTCAAGGGGTATAATGTGATCTCATTAGGGCGACCAGCAAGCATGTCTGCAGCGTTGACTAATAAAGATGGAGGGTCTCTCAGTTGGGCACAGGTCTGTAACGAAACTTCTGTTGATGATCTTGTTGACTTCATTGTGTCTCATATGCCAACATTTGGAACTAAAATAGACCATGCAGACTGCATCGGTCTGATGTGGCTTTGCCTCAAATACACATGTATTTAATGTGAATAGGGGTAGAAAAATGGAGAGTCACTGTGGGTCAAGATGTGTGCCGGTTGCAAAGATGGGAACTGTTAGGAGAAAGTCACTGAGTAAAGTTCACTCACATCTAGTTTTCATTTATTTGAAGTCTGATTTTTTTTTTTTTTGCAGAATCTTACCAGTAGCATCAAACCCAAGTGGGGCACCAAGAAGAATACAAACAGTAGGATCAACGCCTCTTAACTCCTGAAGGGCAGCCGTAATTTATTCAGTGTGTTTGCTGGAGGAGTTTTGTTCACATTTTGAAGCTTTTATGTAGAGGCCTATATTCTCGCCTTGCTTTTTGAGAAATCTGATGTCTTCTAGAAAAGATTATTTAGTGCCTGGTAGTATGCCATCCTTTAAGACCAGATACTGAGCTCACTGGTCAGGTCATTATGATTTATTTGATGGCCAAATAGAAGAGGGGCGAGAGGGTCACCCTGCTGGACCATTTTACTAGAGGCAGTTTGGTGCTCCCCAGAGAGGAATTTCGAGTCACTGTTATAGCAAGAATGGCTAAGTGGATTAAGAGTAAGGAAATGGTTATGGACAGCTCTGAGTACGACGTCCTTTTGACTAAATTAAAGGCATTTGCAAAGTCCATTTTGATCAGAAATTTCTGGCTCTTGAGGTTAGTGATGTACGCACGTGTGCATAGGCTATGAAGCCTTGAAGGATCTTGAACCCCATCTTCCTTGGTCACATGTATGACGGCTGTATCACAGGTCACTGCTGCCCTGGCAACGTGGCAATGAAGAGTTTTGCCAACGACAATGATTTTGGTTCCTTGTGCATTCTTTAGTGCACAAAAGGATGCACTAAAAATAAAAAGACACTAATCTTAGGAACACCACAGGGAGACAGATATTTTAACAAATATTTTGAGCTCAGACAGGAGGCGCTCTATAACATCACCGACTGCTGGGCTCAGCATTTGTTTGATGAGTTGTGGGAAAGATATAGCAGCTTTGTACACTTCTTGTTCTTGAACTGTTAATTGTTCTACTGTTGTGGTATTGAAAGAGGATCACTGTTAGGTGCTCTAGCTGGTTGTTTGCCTTTTAGGACTTCGGTCATAGTGGAGCCTCTGGGGGCAATGGTTTCATCATTGTTGGTTCAGTGGTACAGCGTTGGGCTGATACATGCAAGGACCTCTATTCAAGTCTCCGTCTATTCCTTTGGTTATATAGTACATTGACGGTCATTATGACTCGACTTAACGAAATAAGTGTTGCTGACAATTAGGGGTACTACTTTGACTTACAACGAATCAATCACTAGTCAATGGAGCCCAACTAGACCCCAGCCATCCCAGGTCTAAATATTGTGAACTCTTCCCTTCAACAGGACTGTATTACTGCTAAGCATACTGGCTACCATGACCATCTCTCAGACTGACTCCCAATAATCTGATTCAATACCACTTGCCTATGTTACGTCCATACCTACCTTGAATATGATTATGGATTGCAATCTATACTGAACAATGTTGTAAGATAGACCAACGATTAGCGGTACCAGAGACGTCAGGGCAAAACATCTATTCACTCCAGACCTGCCTAATGAGCAGTCGCCATGTCTAGATGTCATCCAAATCCTTGTGGATAGCTCACCATGAACGGACAAGGTCACATAGTCCCCTCCAATACACTTGACTGTGAATCCGGCCTAAGTCCATGAATTAGGCGAGTCTCCCGCACTCCCACACGGCCGACGTTAACTAGCTGGTGACGCATTATTAAAGTTATAGGTTGATGTTAGTCAATGACATTCATAAATTCGAGGTCTTAGACCAATGGGCCAATTTCATGGTTCTACATCGTCTTAGATGATTTAGATATGTCAAAAGGACGTGATGCTAGAGTTATACTGCCTCTCCTAAGATGGGAGAGTCCTCTTCCCCTACCTGGGGTCACCAGCACCCCACTTGAGGCAGGGGGATGCCGCTGGAATAAAAGCAACGTAGGGTCACACATGGAGACCTGGAGTATACCTGGAGAGGGTTTCGGGCGTCAACGCCCCCGCGGCCCGGTTTGAGACCAGGCTTCGTGGTGGATCAGGATCTGATCAACCACGCTGTTATTACTGGCCGCATATAAACCGACGTACGAACCATAGCCCGGCTGATCAGGTACCGACTTTAGGTGCCTGTCCAGTGCCTTCTTGAAGACAGCCAGGGATCTATTGGTAATCCCCCTTATGTATCCTGGGAGGCAGTTGAAGAGTCTTGGGCACCTGACACTTATTGTGTTGTCTCTCAGTGTACTCGTGGCACCCCTGCTTTTCATTGAGGGAATGTTGCATCTCCTGCCTATTATTATTACTGTAATAATGGGAGAGCGCTAAACCCGTATGATTATACAGTGAATGTGGGGGGAATATGGAAGGCATTCATCCTCAATTCAGGGAACTGGAACACAGATCCAATTCCCTATATCAAGAGCCCCTCACCAGCGTCGAGGAACCTCCCTTGAGGGGCATCTCCTGCCAATCTTTTGCTTTCATAGGGAGTGATTTTCATGTGTAAATTTGGTAGTAATCACTAGGAATTTCCAAGTGTATATTATTATGTATCTTTCTCGCCTGCGTTCCAGGGAATACAAACCAAGGGACTTCAACTGTTCCCAGTAATTTAGGTGCTTTATCGTACTCGTGTGTGCCGTGAAAGTTCTTTGTACACTCTCCAGGTCAGCAGTTTCGCCTGCCTTGAAGGGGGCAGTTAGTGTACAGCAGTATTCCAGCCTAAAGAGAACAAGCGATTTGAAGAGAATCATCATGGGCTTGGCGTCCCTAGTTTTGAAGGTTCTCATTATCGATCCTATAATTTT
Organism: Cherax destructor; assembly: GCA_009830355.1. NCBI lineage: Eukaryota > Metazoa > Arthropoda > Malacostraca > Decapoda > Parastacidae > Cherax > Cherax destructor. The sequence goes on along the minus strand of WNWK01013768.1, from coordinate 46,614 downwards.
TCTAGCAGATACGGTAGATACATTGTTGTGGTCTTCGAAGGTGAGAGCCTCTGACATTATCACTCCCAGGTCCTTCACACTAGTTTTTCGCTCTATTGTGTGGTTAGAATTTGTTTTATACCCTGATAAAGTTTTAATTTTCTCAAGTTTTCCATTTCTGAGTAGATGAAATTTCTCTTCATTGAACTTCATATTTTTTTCTATGGCCCATTTAAAGATTTGGTTAATGTCTGCTTGGTGTCTTGCAGTGTCTTTGATGGAGGTCACTGTCATGGCAATTCGGGTGTCATCTGCAAAGGAAGACATGGAGCTATGATTACATCTCTGTCAGATATGAGGATGAGGAACAGGATGGGAGCGAGTACTGTGCCTTGTGGAACAGCTTTTCACCGTAGCTGCCTCAGACTTTACTCTGTTGACTACTACTCTTTGTTTCTACTTTGTTAGGAAGTTATAGATCCATTTACCAACTTTTCTGTTATTTATTTATCACGCATTTTGTGTGTGATGAAGGAATAACCTTGTCATAGTGGTCCAGTATTATATTATAATAAAAAAAGAAGCTCTAAACCTACAAGGGTCATACAGCTAGTGGTCCAGTAGCTGGGATAAGCAGGAGCGACTCCTGTGTCCATGCTCCCTCTCCGTAGAATGGTTAGTTAGTTAGTTTGATATCTTTATTATGCACCCCATACCCATCCTGTGGGCGGTAGTCAAAAGATTACAGAGGTACATAATGGGTCCAGGGACTGGACCTCAAAGTTTGATAGCTGAGCAAGTTACAAAGGTAATGAACTCAGATGGTCACAATCATGACAAGTTACAAAGGTATTTGCAGATTACAGAGGTATATATAGGGTCCAGAGACTGGGCCCCAAAGTTTTGATAGCTGAACAAGGTACAATGGTAATTAATTCACTAGTTACAAGGTAATGAATCATGTAAGTAAATTTACTTACGTCTGTACATGGTTGCACTCATGAACAAATTATAAAGCAATGAGCAATCTATTAGTCTACACCCAGCCACAACTGTAATGAGTTATTGGTGCAAATTTTAATTGTTGGGTCACACACACACACATATACATATACACATACACACGCATACATGTATATACATACACACATACACATACACACATGTACATACACACACACACACACACACACACGTGTCAATGCTTTATTTACAGGGAGCAAAGTCAGGGTATTTTTCCAGAATGGTCTGTAATATACCACTGTGGATAAAATACTTTGACATATCTTGAACATTTCTGAATGAGTAGTCTCTGAATTCATTAATTTTATCGCACTCCAGTACATAATGACGCAGGGTGTGACAATAATCCAACTGGCAAAGTTTACATCTTGTTTGGTCTACATCTGGTGGTGAAGGCACGTTACAGGGGTATCGTGCAGTTCTTGATGAACACAGAGTTCCACGAGTCCGGCCCTGGAGCAGAGTGAAATGAGCAAATTTTCAGCCTCGGTCATTAAAAAAAATAATTTAGATTATCGACCCTTAGTCTGGTTATAATAATAATAATAATAATAATAATAATAATAATTTATTGTGACATGGTACAATGATACATGGTAGACAAGATATATTTCTTAATGAGATGTACATGCCAAAAGCCCCTAATATGCTGTGCATTGCGGGCATTCTTAAGACTACTTTATTCTAGACTACATGGTAAAAAGTTATGGTTGACAATTTATAAAATAAGTATAATTGCATATCTAAGTTATAAAGTTTGAATATAAGTTGAACATATCAATTAATTGCAGCAATGCAACTAATTGAGTGAGATAACAATTTAAAACAATTAGTTGCATGGCAGTTACAGTTTACGTGGTCATTATAATGTAAATGTTAGGTAATAGTTAGTTTAGTATGTATTATTCATAACAGGTTTTTACATTTAAGTGATTAGTCAGGTTTTTACATTAAGTGATTATTCTACTTTGTTGAGAATGTTTGATATTGAGCATTTAGCTTTGGGTGAGAAGGTGGTTTTTTAGCATCGTTTTGAATTGGGGTACAGGTAGGGTTTCTTTGGCAATGACATGTAATGAATTCCAAATTTTCGTGCCTTTTATATGCATTGAGTTTTTACATAGTGTTAGATGGACACGGGGAACATCGAGGAGTGATCTGTGTCTAGTGTTATGGTCACTGAGTCGTATTGGGACTTTAGTATCTCACTCATTTCTATGCTGTCATCTGTGTAGGACCCATCTCGTCTAAGTAAGGGTCCAATACTGGATGTTGTTCTCGACTTAGATTTGGCAAAGGAGAAGTATTTTGGATTTCTTTCAGTTTCATTGATGGCTTTAAGTTCTTCCTGTGACTCTTTGTCTCCCGTAAGTTCAATATTTGCTATTTCTCTGACCAGTGCCTCCCTTCTCAGCAGCTCTGTGATTCTTCACCTTCGTCTGTATAGGAATTGTCTCTCCCTTTCTAGTTTACATCTTCTTTTTCTTTTTCTTAATGGAATGTGCCTTCAGTAGACCTCAAGGGCCACAGTTAATTTTTTCTATGCAAAGGTTTTGATCCGTGTTATTTAGAATATCTTCCCAGCTTGTTTCATTTAGGAAATGGTTAATTTGATCCCACTGTATGTTTCTGTTATTGAAATTGAACTTTGTGAAGGCACCCTCATAACTGATCACATTTTGCTGGTCAGGAGCCTTGTGCATACATGTCTGTACCTCTATTATGTTCTGATTTGGGTGTATTGTCTTTGATACGGTTATATTACGTATCAGATCGTCGTTGTTGGTGAGGATGAGTTCCAGTGTATTTTCTAGTCTTGTAGGCTCTATTATTTTCTGGTTTAAGGTGAGTTTGGTGTAGAGATTTAATAGTTTGTGAGTGAGTTTACATCTGAGTTGCCTCCTGGCGTGATCTCTGCTAAAACATTATTTGTTACACTCCTCCATTTTAGGTGTCTGCATGAGAAGCTCTCACTGCCAGGAGGTGGGTTCTGAAGCATTGTTGAGGCTATATTCTCCACTCTTGGGCCATCCCAGTGTGATTGTAGTTGTTGGGGGGAGCAGGCCTGGTTTCAGAGCCTGTTAGGTTATCCCAGATCCTGGCTCCATCAACGAACTTTTGGTCATGGATTCCAATCGTGTCCCTAAGATGTTCAGGGAGAATCGCTGCTACAAGCCCTCTGGATGCAATGCATGAAGACAGGAAAGCAGGTAGAGCAATCTGAGATAACTTGGGGACACCAATGCCTCCTAGTCTGACTGGGAGTGTAGCTTGGTCCCACTGCCCATCTTCTAGAGTAAGGTTAAGTACTTTAGTAAAGATCTGCCTCAGGATACTGTCATATTCGTGCAGTATAGGGTAATCATATGAAGGAGCACATCTTAGGAAATATGTTAACCTGGACACACTCAAGAACTTTGCGAGAAGGAACAAGTTTTACAAGCAAAACTTGAGATTTTGGCTTAAATATCAACGCATTTCTTGCCGAATAGGGCAAACAGAAATTTGTGTATGCAATGATTTCGCAAAAATCACTCTGGATGTAATGAAAAAAATATATATTTCATTGTGTTTGTTTATTATTAAATTATTGTAAACTTATATAAAATATGTTTAGTTGGATTAGGCTAAATTAAATTGCGCTTGTTATAATAAGGTTAGGTAAGTTTTCTAATTTTTTTTTGGTACAAAATCATTATTTTTTATATTAACATAATGAAAAAATATATATCTTTAAATGTATAAGAGAAAATTTTAGAAAGAACTTAATTTTAAACGAGTTCTTGCTAACTGACCAGTTTTACCTATTCGGCACGATATATATATATATAATCATATTTGGTGGTGATGGGAAATATGTCACATGGGTCAGCCACTAAGATAATAGATGTTTTCCACCATCTTGGAGGTTACTGGGTGAGGTGCGGCTCACAGGTAAGAGATATATAAGTGCCTGGTTATGTTAGTGGGGCACCACAGTGTCCTCTGCCGCTAACATGATTGGTGCCATGATGATCTGCCTGCTGGGGGTCCTCACCCTCCTACAACCAGGTAATGTATCTCGTAACTCTCTTTCTCTTGTCTTTTTTCTTATACGTCTCTGTTTCATATGTTTTTCTTTACATTTCACTTTTTCTTTCATGTCTCTTTCTTCCACTTACACGTTCATCTCTATCGTTTATACGCCTCTCTCATATATCTCTCTTTCTTTAAACTTATTCTTATCTTTCTCTCAAAAATCTTATATGTTTTTCCTTCATATATCTTCCATACATCTCTCTCTCTCATCCTTTATTCTTGTTCTCGTGGTTTCTTTCGTTCTTCTCTTGAAATGAACCAGCCACAACCAGTTTCATGGGGTCAAGGACCCCAATGAAAATAATTCAATTTGTCTGACGTTTTTTTGGTTTATCTTAGGTAATCTACACATATGCTGCTATGCATGATAATTTATGTAACTGCATCTGAATAAACTAACTTGAGACTACGAGGTCATCTACAAAGCCATAATGACAACGCTCCCGCAGGCTGGAGTTGGGGTCAAGGGAAAAAGGTGCAAACTAAGAAATGGTATAATTACCCCAATTAATTGTTGCCATCATCTGCTAACTGGGAAATGGTAACAGACAGGCAAAAATGGGATAGTTAGCTTTAATAGTTTGATTTCTGGTAGGTTCTGGTTCTGGTTCTGGAAACTAATTTCAAGCAACATTATAAACCTGGTCTATGAACTGCAAAAACATGGCTGACACCAATGTTATTCGTCCTGGGACTTGACTCCTAGTCCTTTTTTCACATTTTCTTAGAAAGAAACACATTTCACAATGGGCAGACGAGTTTGGTCTATAGCTACTCCCTTTACTGACTTCAAGAACCTCACCAAAATAGCAGCCTAAATATTGTGTGCTCTTAAAACATGTTGTAAACTCAGGAAAGCGTCTGTCCTAGTTCCATGTTGTCCTCGCAGCTCCTACCTGATGGTCCAACTCTTTATACAATGTTTCCGGTAACTTTCAATATATTGATGATTTGCTCATTGTTACACTGATTATATTCACTACGCTGCATATTTATTCACCACACCTGATGGTCTGTTGCACCAGGTCGTAAATAAGTCAGCAAGTTTAACAGGGCAGAGATAGATACTAAATGGTTAAAACTATGACCATAATTTTTAAAGGGGTGGACCGGTAAGCCAGCGGAAGGCCTCAGTCAGATGACCAAAAGCTCCAACGGCAGGTCATCATCACTTATCCTGTTTCCTGACAAACATTACCTAGCCTAACAGGGCAGAGCAAGGGCGAGGCAAACAAGCAGAGGCAGATTTCCTTACCAATGTATTCCTTCCCCAATATATATAAACACTATGTAAAATGCAATGAGAGTAGTTCAGATTGAAAATGGTATGAATGAGAGCCACTCAAGCAACAGTGAACATGACCAGAGAAAGTGGAAGTGCCTCAGCAAGAAGCGTTGAAGACGTCACCTTGGCTGAATATGTGGGCTTTCACGTGATTACCTGTTGAACTAATAATAAGCGGACTAGCGGGGCCTCGACCTGCTACACCCTGAACTGCTGTTCACTGTTTGAGAGGGCATGTCAAGTGTGTGTGTGTGAAGAACGTCGAGTAAGTTACAGAAACTATGCACATTTTAGGAAAGACAGGACAAGGGTATATATGCATATACATAACTATCTGTACTGAAAGCTTCACAAGAGATACTTATTACACCCTAACATAGGTTTGACTCGAGGGGTAAATCTGTTTTGCTACACTCTCACTATTATTTACTCTCGTATACGTCTGTCTATCTCTTGTACTGTCCCTATGTTTCTCATATCTTTCTCTCTTACTTGGTAACATTTTATGGTCAAAGTGGCATTTTATAGGAGCAGATGGTTATTCCAATCCTTTGTTGATAAAGACTCGAGCCTGTCATAGGCAGCTCAGCACCCCTCACAACACAGCATAGCTCAGCACCCCTCACAACACAGCATAGCTCAGCACCCCTCACAACACAGCATAGCTCAGCACCCCTCACAACACAGCATAGCTCAGCACCCCTCACAACACAGCATAGCTCAGCACCCCTCACAACACAGCATAGCTCACTTGAGACACTCAGGGGACTTCATTAACAGGATATTATAACCCACAGAGATCATATTTAGGACTTTTCATGCCATAAATATTTTAATATCAATCATCTTATTGCCACTCCTGCCTTACACTTAAAAAAAAATCCATGTCAACCTTCATCTTAGTGGTTTTTAAAGATTTTACGACTAACCCTAAGAAGTATGTTTTTCATTAGTCATTTTTTCCTAATACACCTCGTTCTAGAATCCCAATCACTGCATATGAGATCTTTCAAAATCTATGTTAATAATTTGTCTCATTTCTCAGCAGAGTTCTTATTTTTTTTTCTGTATCGTTCTCAGAGGCGGCTGTTGCTATGGATAACCCTTGTGCTGCAACGGGCATGCAACCTTACGACTACAGTCAGGTCAGTGACTCTTTCAATAAAACCAGGTCAGTAAATTTTAGAATGCAGCCAGGTCATTGAATTTCAGCCTACATTCAGGTCAGTGAGTTAAACTACAACTCAGTTATTTTCCTTTTCTAGAATTGGAACCTTAAACTTGTCTACACTGAAATACGTCTGCCACTTTTCCGACGACAACATAAACTTATCCAGATCATGTGCAGCCTCTTGGTGTCCACATCAGGAATTATTTGACTGCCTATTTTAGTGTCATCGGTAAACTTATGTCACCATTTACTCCATCATCAATGCTGTTTATATCGATTGTGAACAAGGGCCCCAACACTGGCCCCTGGGGTACACCACTCGTAGCAGTTGGGAAAGTAAAAAGAGTGGGTCAGCCGGAGCTGACACCCCTGGTGCTGCCTGGAAGACAGTTTCTGTAAAGATATATAAATGCAAGACAGTGTACCAGATAGAGATAGTGATGCTGGTATTGTAGTAACAGGAAATGACAAAGATATACAAGATCCAGAAATACAAAATAGCAATATTGCTGGAGATGAAAAAAAAGGGGAATGATGTTTTTGGAAATGGTGTTGATACATTACCAGTAATAACTGGTGATGATACTAATGCTAGTATAGGTACTGCAGATAGTGTGAGGTCAGGAAAAACTGCTCCAGTAAGGAACCCAGCCATAAAAAATCCTAGCAAACAGAAATCATATCTGGGCAAATTCTATGCCTTGGGTATCTGAAAGCCATGGAATATCTGAAAAAAAAACAGGTGGGATGTGCAGTTTTGACTATTCAAAAAAGTGCTGCTACCTCATGACCAAAGTTGTATGCAATTCTTCGTCTTGTAAACTATTTCACCCTAAAATGTGTTATTCATCCATGAAAGACAATGCTGCAACACATAATGTCAGGCACACCATTTAAAGGAGACCAGAAGGTACAGATATATTTTTTTTAGTGCCAGGAATAAATAAAACTGGTAGGAAATGACACAAATACTACAAGACCCCGGATCACTAATGGAGTGGAGACACAGTCAGTGGCCCCTCACTCCAGAACAACAGATATTAGTGTCAGCAAGTAAAGCCTCCTACATACCATCAATACGGGTAACATTCGATGTCCCAAAGCCATCAACAAACAAGAAAATACCTTTCATCAGTAGACTCCTCACAGAATCAAATGCAATGTTTACGGCTTTTGCAGAGACTCACACAAAGGATCACACTGACAACGAAATGTGAATCCCAGAGCATAACTTATTCACTTGCGACAATAAGAACAGGCAACAAGGGAAAATTGGCCTTTATGTCACAGAGTCGCTCATTTGCTCGGAATTACTAAACACCTCATAAAGATTAAAAACCAAAACCTTGTCATTGTGGTTGTAAACAAGCCTCCAGATACAACTTCCCAGTAATTCAAGGAACAACTTTTGAAAATTGACTACTGTCTGGGAAATCTTCCAACCTCAGCCCCAAATATCTTGTTGCTAGGTGATTTCAACTTAAGACATAAAGTGGAGGAATGTAGCAAATAATATTTTAGCAGAGATAACCCCAGGAGGAAGCTCAGATGAAAATTCACAAACACATGAGCTATTAAATCTCTGCAACAAATTCACCTTAAACCAGCAAATAGTGGAACCAACAAGACTGAAAAATACACTCGACCTTATCTTCACTAATAATGATGATCTAGTACGAAACATAATAGTTTCATAGGCAATACACTCGGATCACAACATAATAGAAGTATAGACATGTATGTGCTGGGCTCCTGACCAGCAAAATGAGATCAATTATGAGGGAGCCTTCACCAAATTCAACTTCAATAACAGAAACATACAGTGGGATCAAATTAACCATATCCTAAATGAAACAAGCTACGAAGATATCTTAAGCAACACAGATCTGAACTCTGTAGCATTTGAGATATGCTCAAGGCACATTCCCCTAAGAAAAAAGAAGAGATGTAGACTAGAAAGAGAGAGATGCTCCCTCTACAGGCGAAGGTGAAGAATCACAGAGCTGCTCAAAGGAGTGAGTATATTTGAAATACGGAAGGAGGCACTGGCCAGAGAAATATAAAAAAATCGAAGTTAAGCTTAAGGAATCATACAAGAGCCAAGAAACACAGGAAGAATTTAAAGCTATATATGAAATTAAAAAAAAAAAACATCCAGTGAGATACTGAAGTTTCCAATATGACTCGGCGTTCAGAGAGCCGGTAATCAGACTAAGGGTCGACAATCTAAATTAATTTTTTATGAACATGACTCAAAATTTGGTTAATTCAAGAATTTCTTATATAAACCTAACACCACAGGACTTTGTAAAAAACAATAAATGACATGCCCATGCACTCTGTCCCAGGCCCAGACTCATGGAACTCCGTGTTCATCAAGAACTACAAGAAACCCCTATCACGTGCCTTATATTCTATGGAGAGGGAGCACAGACACAAGGGTCATCCCACACTCACTATAAACAACAGACATAGCCCCACTCCACAAAGGTGCCAGTAAAATATTTACAAAGAATTACAGACCAATAACACTAACGTTCTACATCATACAAATCTTTGAAAGGGTTCTAAGAAGCAAGATCGCCACTCATCTAGATAACCATCAATTACACAACCCAGGGCAGCATGGGTTTAAAGCAGGTCGCTCCTGTCTGTCCCAACTACTGGACCACTACGACAAGGTCTTTAATGCACTGGAGAACAATCAAGACTTTGCAAATTACACGATTTTAATAATAATAATAATAATAATAATAATAATAATAATAATAATAATGTCCCTGGAGTGGTTCTGCATTTGTTAATAAAATCCTTTGATGTTAATTAATAAAAGATTTTTTAAGGAATGGCAATGTGTGCTTTGCCAAGGTTGCAAATATATTCTGAAATCAAAATGACTTTTGTTTTTGAAGAATATTTAGTTTATATTATTATTATTATTATTATTATTATTATTATTATTATTATTATTATTATTATTATTATTATTATTGTTATATTTCATGAAGTGCTAAATCTGTATGGGTCATTCAGAGCAAGAAGTGGTGAAGTCAGATTGCTGGGGATCACTACACACTATATATATATATATATATATATATATATATATATATATATATATATATATATATATATATATATATATATAAATAAATTTTACAAGTAGAGTGTAGACTACTATGACTTTAAATATCCAGAATTTAAGTTTACAATTAAAGTTCTTGCTCTCTTCCATTTTTCTCACTTCCTTTTGGGTCTTCGCTTCTTTGTATACTTCATTGTATTACTTCTTGTGTAGATTATCATTTTGTTTTGTATCCATGACCCGAGTCTTCCCCCAGTCGCTGCTTTTCCTAGATCTAAGTAATCGCTCTCTCTTCTCTCTTCCTTCTTCTCTTTCCCCCTTTTTTTCTTCGCTCTTTTCTGTTGTCTGATTTACTCTATTTCTCATTTTACTATTGTCCTATTTTTTTATTGTTCATTCCTTACACTGTCCAATATTCTCTATTTCTTATTTTCCCTTTATTCCTCCTTTGTTCATCGTCCTTTATGGCTATCTCTTTTCGCTTCTTTCTGGCTTCTCTAATCTGCCTCATTAGTGGTGTTATCCTCTCAGGTATTGTGCATGTTGTAGATGAATGGTTCAGAGAACCGACAAGTTATAAATTAGACACATATGCAACACTTGGGTATCTTTACTGAGGAAACGTTTCGCCACACAGTGGCTTCATCAGTCCAATACAAAGTAGAAAGTTGTAAGGAGAGTAGGAGTTTCAAGATTGATGGACTGAACACATCGACTCCAGGCCGAGGGACTGATTACCTCAAACTCCTCCTCTCCTTACACCTTTCTTCTTTGTATGGACTGATGAAGCCACTGTGTGGCGAAAATTTCCTCAATAAAGATACCCAAGTGTTGCATATGTGTCTAATTTAACATTGTGCATGTTCTACGAGGCTCAATGCTCAGGTCATCTCATTGATGGTCTCTCGCTCTCAGGTATTGTGCATGTCGTACTTGTTCTACGAGGCTCAGCGCTCAGGTCATCTGCCTGCAGATCAACGGGTCACTTGGCGTTGGGACTCCGCTCTTAGCGACGGCTCTGACGTGGGCCACGACCTCACTGGTGGCTACTATGATGGTAAGTTGTTAGTTTAACATCTTTATTATATTATGCACACCATTTCCATGGTGTGGGAGGTAGTCACAATATACCCACAGTGTGGGCGGTAGTTACAATATACCCATGGTGTGGGCGGTAGTCACATAATGGGTCCAGGAACGGGGCATTAGTTCATTACCACTGTAACTTGTAACTGTCAGGACTTTGCGGATGATATTGACACACAAATAGTGGGTGTTGATGAAGCTTCACACTAATAATTCCACAATATTCAGTGTTCCTCAATGTTCTTATGTAACAGAAGCTAAAACCTGGAGTAGCTTTAAAAAGAGATTAAAGAAAACAAAACGAGTGAGAAGGGCTAGGGTTGATTAGTACCTGAGGTACTGAAGAAAATTCTTGGGTAGTTTTTTTTAAAAGCTAGAACAAATAGATGGGTAGCATTGGTTGGTTTTCAGGAGCTGCCTTATATGGCCCAGTAGGCCTGCTACAGTGTTCCCCCATTTTCATGTTTTTGTTTTTCGTCTGCAGCTGGCGACCACGTCAAGTTTGGGTTCCCGATGGCCTTCACTACCACCATGCTGGCTTGGGGTGTCCTAGACTTCGCTGACGGACACAATAAAGCTGGTGAGACAAGCATGTTATTGTTTGACAAGTCTCTTGAAGTGATCGATATTGATGCAATAATAATAAATTATATTAAATGCTGTTAATTTCTATTTATAAGAAAGGTTAGATTGATTTTGGTCTCTGTTGGTTTCAATTTACCTTTTTTATGGAAAAAAATGGGAAAATTAAAATACAGTGGTACCCCGGATTTCATCAATAATTTGTTCCAGAATGCTGTTCAATTGCCATTACCAAACTAATTTGTTCCAATAAGGACGAATGTAAATTAGATTAGTCCGTTTTAGACCCCCAAAAATACACTTACAAAGGCACTTACAAAAATACACCTACACAATTGTTCGAGTTGGGAGCAGTACGAAATCCGGGGTACCACTGTACAGATTTTCATGCGATAATTTCTGAGTGCCTCATCTAATTGACTTCTTCCTTCACAACTGATAACATAATGTAATTTGTGAGCAGCTTCAAACTTAATGTGCTGGTGTATTTTAGGACATTGGTTCATCTTGAGATAATAATTCTTTCTCGGTTGACTCCATAGCTGTTGTTTCTTAGTGGAAGTTGTGCTTTTTATAGGACTGTATATGTTTTAATTTGCAATTTTAATATAAGAAATTAGGATATTAGTGTCCAAGTGCTAAACTGAAAATACCAATTCTGATTCACTTCCAATCTTTAACTAATATTTAACTGCATTAGAAACTTATACCAAACTCTGCACTAATATTTTTGCAAGCTTTGAGGTAGAGGGGGCTGGGGTTATGCAATACCGGGATAACTTTTTTTTAATCACGGGCCGCGGGGGCGTTGATCCCCGGAATGCCCTCCAGGTAGGTAGTAGACCGAAATACATTTAGTGTGTTTCTTGCCTAGCTTATGGAGAGTGTGAATGACCCACAATGATTTAGTAGCTTGGTTGGTAGCGCACTCAACTCATGCAATGAGGTTCTTGGTTCGATCCCCGATACAGGTGGGAACATTAAGGCATGTTTCCTTAAGACACCTGCTGTCCGTGTTCACCTAGCAGTAAGTAGGTACCTGGGTTTTAGCTGACTGGTGTGGGTCACATCCTGGGGACAAAATTAACCTAAGATGCCCGAAATGCTCTGTAGAAATAAAAATTATTATTATATTATGATATGGTCCACTTTTCTCTCAATGGCTCAATCTTCTCTGTCCCAGCTTTTTCTATATTGCCGAATCTTCTCTGTGGTCTGAGAGGTTCATGACTGTGTCGCCCACAGGTCAGATGAATTACGGTCGAGCAGCGGTCAAGTGGGCCACTGACTACTTCCTCAAAGCTCATACAGCCTGGGACGAGCTCTACGGCCAGGTGAGAAGCTAACTAGTTTACCACACCTAATGTATACATGATTAGAATGAAATAAAAAAGTGATTATAGTAATTTTTATTAGCTAAAATGTATGTTATATTCATGTCAACAAATCTGGCTATTCTTTCATGAATATGTCCTGAATTTTGAAGGTTTCAAGATTAGTAATTTTATGAGTGATGTGTTTCCTTTGTGGTGGTGTGAGGTGTGAGGTGTGAGAGGTGAAGATAGAGTTAAACCAGTTTGGGGTAATGGCAATCGATATCTACAGCTAAAAAATAAATAAATAAAAAAATGATCATTATAAGATAATTTGCAATATTTATGGTTGAATGGCATGATGTGGGTTGAAAACAGACCCCTCACGTATTTGAACTATATCTGATATTGGGTTATTTTCCAGGTTGGCCAAGGTGATATAGACCATGCATACTGGGGACGTCCTGAGGAAATGACAATGCAGCGACCTTCCTTTAAGATCGATGAAGCTCACCCAGGTTAGTTAACAAGGACGCTGAGGACTTATTAATGCTACCACTATTTGTATAATAAGTGAGTCTTTCTTCTGTATCTTCGCAATGTTCATCATTGTTCTTCTACCATTTGCACTGAGGCTTTTCTGTCACCTTGTTTGACATAAACTGACAGTTTTGTTTAACTCATTTGATAACTGATATATTTCTAAAATCCATAATATCACAAACTTGATAATATATACAGCCCTGTAGTGCCTAAATTGTAGTACTACAAAACTTTCTTTTCCCTACATACAACAATACCGCTATTTTTAGTTTAAAACCTGATACCTGAATCAGTTGCCTTCTCAACTGGAATAGCTAGAGCTGCCACCCGTGCCCTAGATAACTCCCTCCCGTCCATGGAATACACATTCCTGCAGAAGTAGTGATCCTAGCTAATACTAAACATTACTGAAATGCTGTTACAGTAATTGTCCAGCAAACAGTTAACACTAATTGCTCTGGGAAACAATTCATTCCCAACAGCATCTGGTGGCAAAAATGCCCCATATGGCAGGAATTCTTCTCTTCTTCCAAACTGTCAGATATTGTACTATACCTTGTAAGCAGGTCCTCCCTCCTATACTTCTCAACATCATTTCTCCATCACTGAGGCAGATGATAAGGTTGCTTCCATTACCAATTATAATGTTTCCTAATTTTTTAACTATATCCTCTGTCCCACCTCCAGAAAAACACACCCTCTGCCTCCTCTTCCTATCACTGTTACAGGAAATCCTCTCCAGGAATTTAATTTGGAAGTCATGTATGACGAGATTATTTTTACCTTCTCTGTGTCTCGATTTATCATTCTCATGGAAATAGACGTTCAACACCAGTTTCTTCAACAATCTTTATTTTCAACTTTAATTATTTCTTGCAGACCAATTTTCATTCGTTGAAGTTAGTATCTCCATTATCCTTTTTCTATGTTTGAATCTTCTTGTTCTTTTTCTAAGAGACTATATTTGCTTACTAGCTTCCTCCAGCTCTGCCTTTACCTGAGTAAATAGCTGAAAACACAGAGACAACATATTTAACCCTTCAGTATGACTACTACAGAGAATCCACTAAGCAGGTCTTCACCAGACAGTTCAGCTCGCTACTGAGAAGACAGATACAGGATGTGTAATAGTACTATGTATATTAGCAAAAATGATCAGTCTTATTTACAGTGAAGTCAACTTGAAGTGTCTTCGTCTCCTTGCAGGAAGTGACTTGGCCGGAGAGACAGCTGCTGCCTTGGCCGCAGCTTCCATTGTTTTCAGGGTAATTCTGAGTCCAACCTTTGTATTAGAGTCTGTTGATCGTCTTGTGATGTGTTATGTCTCAGTCCTTTATTTTTGAAAGAGTTGTTGTCATTGTTGTAGTGGTTCTGTTTCTTCAATGTTTCTGTTGTATTATGCATTTGGCTCATAATCTAAAGGGCTCATTGAGTGAGCAGTATGAGCAAATCTTCAAACATCTGTTGCCTCTGTTACCTACCAACAGTCCACTGTTACGTGTCTCATACTACGGAAGGCTTCGAAAACTGCAATGAACTAAATGACGTAATGGGTGCGGTTTGAACCCAGGGCTAAATCGCAAATAAAGTCCTCTTCTTCTTCTTTAACTACAGTGTCCGATGTTACATTCACTCTTTACTGTCTCGTATGTAATCTGTTTTATTTAATGTCTGTTCATCTTTATATAAGATTTTGTCACTTCTGCTGATAATTTATGGTACTTTCTCGAAAGCTGTATGCTTCTATTATATCTATGTACATTATATTCTGACACTTTCTAAATCATATTCACTGCGTTAGAAGAATTCAGATTTTGCCCACCAGGGTTAAATTTACTGGCAGTGCCACTTGTGCCATGACTGATTCACCATCATAATGAGAGAATGTTTTATACCAAATAATTGACACACCGTTAGCGATGTGAATGTCGTAGATATAAACCTTAGTGTTATATCTATTACCCTCCTTCACTTCAGGATGTAGACTCGTCCTACTCATCAGAGATGCTGCAGGTGGCCAAGGAACTCTACGACTTCGCAGACAACTACCGGGAGATTTATAGCGTCTCCATCACAGATGCAAGCAACTACTACGGGTGAGTAAAGATAACTTTTCAACTCGTGACGGTATATTCCACTTCTTATTTCACTGCTTGAGATTTATTTACTCCTCACACCTCACATTACTACCAGTTATATATTTATATAACAGCAGATGATTGGTCTAGTAAGACACTTTCATCTACTTTTACATAATGAATCTGACAAATAACAGTTGTAAGTATACTTGGAATATATTTTGCGTATCTCCTAAGCATCAAAATCCAGTGTATGATTGAGAACTCAGAATGTGCAACATGTGAAATGTTGCAGGTTCGATCCTTTTCACGATTATTTGTGAGATGAAGATCTACCTGTCTAATGTCGCCTGATAATTGATGCCCTGGCTTTCTGCACCCCATACCCATCCTGTGGGCGGTTGTCAACAGATTACAGAGGTACATAATGGGGCCCAGTCCCTGGACCCATTATGTACCTCTGTAATCTTTGACTACCGCCCACAGGATGGGTATGGGGTGCATAATAAAGATATTAAACTAACTTACGTATGTACCGATGCTTTACATTTCTCTTGAGCTTAATAAAGCTCCCTACGTTCACTCTCACAGCATCACATCAGTGACTATAGTCTCGCCTCTCCACAGTTCTTACGCGTATGGTGATGAGCTGTGCTGGGCTGCACTATGGCTGGCCAGGGCTACAGGTGACAACAACTACCTGGTCCGTGCCAGAGGACACTATGATGAGTTCTGGCTTGGAACTTACACAGGCGGCCTAGGATGGGACGACAAGCATGTTGGAGTCTTTGTAAGTTACTTATCTACAATAATATTTTTAAGGCCTGGTCTCAGACCGAGCCGCGGGGGCGCTGACCCCCGAAACCCTCTCCAGGTAACCAATATTATAATCCATATATATGGGTTATAATATATATATATATATATATATATATATATATGGGAAGTCCTCTAATTGATAGCTAATAATCCAGGACTGACCAAAACCTTACTCAGTTATCATTTCCAATTTGTTAGGTTAGCTGTGAATGTTTGTTGTAATGGTATTGTGCCTTTGATTCTTCTACATCACATCCGTAGCTCATATGAATGTTGTATGTTAATTTTCATCTCTGTGGTCTAGTGTGTACGGTGAAGTCCTGGCTGAGAGACTGATTGGCTGCATCTCTTCCTGTTGTTTTTTTAATATTATTAAAAATATCCTTTGCAGATGCTGTTCTGGCAGTTGACTGGAGACTCTCAGTACTCTGACATGTTCTTAGAGTACATTAACTGGCTGAAGTACGAAGCACCGTACACACCTGAAGGCTTGGTTTACCTGACAGACTGGGGCTCCAATCGTGCCGCTGCCAACGTCGCCTTTATTGCACTCTGGGTGAGTTGCCTCAGACACCTAGAACAATGTCACCTTTGTTGCACTCTGGGTGAGTTGCCTCAGACTCACGTTGTACAACAAGCTGTCATCGTCACAAAGCCTCACTGTGTCCAGCTATACACTTAACAAAACTGTGACAACAAAAGCCTGCTCTGTAACTCCTACTTTTGTCTTCATAATTCCCCACATCGATAATTTCACTTTCAGTTCCTATTGCAAAATAAGAAAGTCAGTTTTTGTAGAATCTATTTTTGTATTTTCACTCAGAATATAAACTTTATTAAGGTCTCTCACCCACAGTTATACAGATTATTGTAGTTATACAATAGTTACGATAATCACATGACTGTTATAGGCAGACATTAATTGCAAATTATGTGGGTTTAACTTAGAATAAGCAAAAAATTCCCGTAACTTATTTCCATCGGAATCCTCACGATTTTCAACGGAAGCGAAAATTTTTTGTCTTGAAGCTGGTGTGGATTGAAAGATAAATGCGCATTTGACTCAATCAAAGAACCCGGGTTCAGTTCTGGGCGAGGGCGAAGTGACTGAGCAAGACTCATAAGGCCTAATGAGTAAGACATAAGGGCAACAGTTGGGTATCTTATTGTTGGAACGTTTCGCTCAAGTGGTAGACTTCATCAGTCAAAAACAAAATAGAATGTATTGTAGTCAGGAGTAGTGGTGAGGTGAAGATGTTATTAGCCCATCAACCTTGGAGAAATAATTTGAGGAAGTCAGTCCCTCAACCTGGAGAAGAGTTCAACTCCATGAAGCTGAACTCTTCTCCAGTCTGAGGGACTGACCACTTCAGATCCATGGAGCTGAACTCTTCTCCAGGCTGAGGGATTGACCACCTCAGATCCATGGAGCTGAACTCTTCTCCAGGCTGAGGGACTATTTCTCCAGAGTTGATGGACTGATAACGTTATCTTTATCTCGCCAATATTCCTGCTGCTTAGAATACATTCTCTTCTGTATTTGACCGATAAAGCCTACCACATAGACAAAACGTTTCAACAATAAAAATACCCAGCTGTTGCACATGCGTCTTCCTCATCAAGTTGTCAGTAATTTATACTATTTTCAACGTCTAAGTCCTTCTCTACCTGTTCGCAAAACAGTATATAGCTGACCGTGTCTTAACCGACTGTTGTGGGCTGCATCCTGGGAAGTAAGATCACAGAATAACAGTGGACATCAGCCACACTGCTTAGTTATCTTGGGTTATCCTGGGTTACTCTCCTCCGGGCTTAATATTTCCTATAAAATCTTCACCTCTAAGATCGCATGCGCCATATTTCAGGAAAATTATATTTGAAATTAATTAATAATTTTTTTTTTTTGCTTTCAGGCTGCCAAGAACGGATTTGATACAAGCTCCAACCAGGCCTGGGGCAGGGGCCAGATCGGCCAGTTGCTGGGAGACAACCCCAGGTACCAGTCCTTCGTGGTGGGTTACGGTGTCAACCCACCCCAGAAGCCCCACCACCGCTCCAGGTATGCTTACACACACACACACACATACACACAAGTGAAGAGGCGGGGCCAGGAGCTATGTCTCGACCCCAGCAACCACAAATAGGTGAGTACACACAGATCCATTGTTTTGGAGATTATGACGTCGTTAATCAAAGCGGGGTAGCAATGACAAGGCTTTGGAGGCTTCTTACTTTGAGGGTACACAGGCAGTGTGTTTGTGCCCATGGCCCGGTTGGGCCATGTGCCTGCGAGGGAGAGAGGAGTAGGCCTGTTGACTGAGTGAAGGCTGCTGAGTGAGTGAGAGAGGAACATGGTGGGGCTGACTACAGTGGTTATGGGCCTAGAGGTGGCAGCACGAGCATGGCACAAAACATGAACTCAGCTGGCAGACAGCATAGGCTGTCTATGCAGACAGTACAGGCTGTCTACATCGCTCGGCCATGCACCCATGGTCGACCCTGACCATGACTGGCAGTAAAAAACTCGGTCTCTCTCTTGCAAGAACAGGGCACAGAACACAAAATAAAAACATACATATATACACATATGGACATGGAAAAAAAAACTTACTACAGAGAGGGAAGAAAAAAAGGTGTGCTTCGTGGTCTAAGGCAGTGAGCGTCGATGAGCATCACTGCATGCCTTCCTGCGTCTGGACAGATACTGCAACACAGGAGACATCGCTGCGGCTGAGCTGTGACATAACAGGGTACAGTCTCCTCTGGGACAGTGAAGCAGTCATCGTAGTAGTCGCTGCAGGGTTCACTCAACCTGGGGCACAACCTGCTGGTGCCCTCGAGTGAGGCATCGTCAGTAGTCGCAACAGGACAGGACTTCTTTAGGCAAGCGACTCAGGAGGACAATTCTCGACTGGTACTGTCGCTGGGGCTGTCACTGCTGGTGAGTGGGGAGTGAGTCGTGGCAGGGACAACTCGGCGAAACATATGGAGTTCGTAACAGCATACACCTTACTGCAGTGAGTGGGCTAGCAGTCAAAGTGACATCATGTTTGTGCAGGCTGCTCACTGAAACTGTGACACAAGGCTGACAGTCGCCTGCCGACAGGCCAGGGCTACTGCGGCTTGACGAGTGTCATTCTCTCGACAGTTGAAGTTACTGCAGAGGATGGTCTAAACGTCCCCAGACTGGTCTCTACATATAACTGCACTCTGACGATCTGGGAGGTGAAGTGGAAACGAGTCTTGATGGGAGAATCGTCGTGGGTATGATTCAGCAGGGCATCACGAGTGGCGAACATAAGAGGTTTCTGTACAAGGGGCTCATACACTCGTAACTGAAGCCTGGACTGACTAATGTCAGCTGTGAAGCACGCGCGGGTCACACTGGGTGACAAAGTAACACAGTGTTACATTGGTGCTCAAGACTACACAGGACACACGGAAAACTGCACACACACCTACTGCACATGTGGTACAACATGGCTTACTAGCAAATGACGCTTTTCTGTGCAAAAATCGACACTAAGCAATACACGAACATGTGAGAACACTGACTGAGAGGAATTAATTTAACAATCGTCATGTCTTCTCTCAAACTTCTCGACAATACTGAAAACAAAACGCACTTCACACTAGAACGTGACATCATGTGGTGATGTCAGGTGTGACAACGTGAGGTGATGTCATGGGGTGACATCGCGAGTGATGTCAGGCAGACGTCCAGGGTGACATCAGCAGCAAGGTGACATCATGAAGTCGGGCAGCATCGTGGTGACATAAGGTGATATGGCAGCAGGCCACGGCATGTGGCTTGGGACATCTGGCTTGGTAACCCACATGGCTTCGTCACCCCATGTGGCTTGCTGTACATGGCTTCGAGTGACCATCATGGCTTGGGGCACTCGGATACACAGCTCTGGCAAGAATTCACAGAAAACATGGCAGAGAGGGCAAGACGGTGAGTGGTGTGAGGTGAGTGGCGAGCGTGAGTGCCTGGGTGAGAGACAGGCGAGGAGCCCACCCTACTCACAAACTCAGGGACGCAGAAATCACCACAAACTCACCTCTGACTTGCTGAAATGGCTGTGCTGAGCTGAACAACAACAGCAGAACATGATGCTGAACACATGACTTGAACAGCATGGGACGCTGTGGCATGGAGTCGCAGGAGGATGCCACTATTTTTCTCGAAGAAATTCGACAAATTTCGGCCTTTATCCTGCTTGTACCTGTGTCTGGATGCTGAAACTTGCAGACACGACATCAGGATAACTCGTTGAGAGACGGATGCTTCTTGTGTAGGGTGATGAAGTGAAGACAACTTCATTCCTCTTCCTTCCCTCCTCGGGCAACACATCTGCTGTGACCGCCGCTGTCCACCAATGTTTTGGAGATTATGAAGTCGTTAATCAAAGCGGGGTAGCAATGACAAGGCTTCAGAGGCTTCTTACTTTATTTGCAATAATGTGAGGGTACACAGGCAGTGTGTTTGTGCCCATGGCCCGGGTGTGCCATGTGCCTGCTAGGGAGAGAGGAGTAGGCCTGTTGACTGAGTGAAGGCCGCTGTGTGAGAGGAACATGGTGGGGCTGACTGAAGTGGGTATAGGCCTATAGGTGGCAGCACGAGCATGGCGCGAAACATGAAATCAGCTGGCAGACGGCATAGGTTGTCTATGCAGACAGTACAGGCTGTCTACACCATGAAGAGGTATGATAAAGCTCACAGAGCAGAGAGTGAGTGACCTAGTAGCGACCAGTGAAGAGGCAGGGCCAGGAACTATGAATCGACCCCTGCAACCACAATTAGGTGAGTACACACACACCAGGCAATGTTTCATATTAATAATAATCTTCTATTTTGGGGACGGTACTCACAACACTACACCACACCACAAGCACAGTTCTTGCTTCGCAGAATGATAACGGACGTCTATTCTTGGCGGTGTAAGTATATGTGTACTCACTACATATAGGTGAGTACACACATACATACTTGTATTCATACAGGATTGTATTCATGAGGAAATGATATATCTTTGCCAGAACTGTTAGAATCCTTATACAAGGTATGTTAAGTCTATCTTAGAACACAGCACCAGCGTGGAGCCTCCATCTATCTTAGAACACAGCACCAGCGTGGAGCCTCCATCTATCTTAGAACACAGCACCAGCGTGGAGCCTCCATCTATCTTAGAACACAGCACCAGCGTGGAGCCTCCATCTATATTAGAACACAGCACCAGCGTGGAGCCTCCATCTAAGAACACACAGCCCCAGCGTGGAGCCTCCATCTGATAAAACACATTCAGCAACTTAAAGTTTAGTGATTTGCAACCAGAAAGAACTTGGTGAGCCATGATTATGACGTATAAGATACTAAGAAATATTAGTTGGGAGAATATGAACAAAGTCGAAGCGGCGTGCGCAATACAAATGTTTCAATGACAACTCATTAATTTAGTTCAGAAACCTGAATACATTTTTTTTATTTACCATTTTCAGATTTAATTATTCTGAATATAGAGAATTAATGTAATATATAAACTTCCCACACGAGAATGTTTTGCTTGATTTACAAGTTTTAAAAGAACCACAATGGATATAAGTCACGTTGACTTTTTTTTTTTTGGATTATCCTTGGTAATTTACACAAATGTTAATAAGTTTGATAATTATACTTGTATCTGTTCTTAATAAACTTAAATCTTCTAAATCAAGCGGAATATTATGAAATATTCCCTTTCTAAACTGAAATAATGTCTCAGTTAGTGGTAATTATCATACCATTTCACTCTACAATTCAATAATGATTTATCATTTTGTATATTGCTTGTGATAAATGGTTTTGAAAACCGACGAGTTGAAGATTGAGATGACCTGAGCACTGAGCCTCGTAGAACATGCACAATGTTAAATTAGACACATATGCAACACTTGGGTATCTTTATTGAGGAAACGTTTCGCCACACAGTGGCTTCATCAGTCCAATACAAAGTAGAAAGGTGTAAGGAGAGGAGGAGTTTGAGGTAATCAGTCCCTCGGCCTGGAGTCGATGTGTTCAGTCCATCAATCTTGTAGAAAGTACAGCACAGTTAGTTAGTTAGTTCAGACTCTCAGGTAAGGACCCACTAGGGGCGAGGGGGAAGTTGGGACAGAAGAAGAATAGCCGGTGAGAGGAAGAGCTGAAGTAGAAGAGAAAGAGTCAGGACTAAACCCAACAGTCTAACTACTATGGTAGTACAGCACAGGGCCGTAGAAGTGGCTTATATACTGTAGTCATTTGAGACAAAGCAGGAGGAGGCGGGGTCATAGTGGTACCATCCACTAGTGTAAGTAGGTCTTCGTCCAAAGGTTGGACAAGTGTTGAAGAATTTCTTGTATCAAGATCCCATGATGTTGCAGTGTCTGACAGATGTGATAATGGTTTTGAAAACCGACGAGTTTGAAGATTGAGACACTTATGCAAGTTTCTCAATCTTGTATATTGAGACACTTATGCATAAGTGTCTCAATCTTATATATTGCTTGTTAATAACGATCCGAATCAGGTAAATCATAAATTCACTCAAGGAACTAACTTTCCGTCTCACCATCTTCAGTTCGTGTCCAAGTCCTCCGGAGGACTGTTCAAACGGCTTCAGTAACCCAGGACCCAACCCACAAACCCTCTACGGTGCCCTCGTCGGTGGTCCAGCCCAGGTTAGTTCCAACAAATGTTCCTTCAAGGTTCATCTTGGAAATTTCCAAAACAGTAGTTGGATAAGTGGACACACGTGCAACTAATAAGACATTTATTGCGACTGTTACCTCACTGGGAGCTTCGTCAGTGACTGTTACCTCACTGGGAGCTTCGTCAGTGACTGTTACCTCACTGGGAGCTTCGTCAGTGACTGTTACCTCACTGGGAGCTTCGTCAGTGACTGTTACCTCACTGGGAGCTTCGTCAGTGACTGTTACCTCACTGGGAGCTTCGTCAGTGACTGTTACCTCACTGGGAGCTTCGTCAGTGACTGCTACCTCACTGGGAGCTTCGTCAGTGACTGTTACCTCACTGGGAGCTTCGTCAGTGACTGCTACCTCACTGGGAGCTTCGTCAGTGACTGTTACCTCACTGGGAGCTTCGTCAGTGACTGTTACCTCACTGGGAGCTTCGTCAGTGACTGTTACCTCACTGGGAGCTTCGTCAGTGACTGTTACCTCACTGGGAGCTTCGTCAGTGACTGTTACCTCACTGGGAGCTTCGTCAGTGACTGTTACCTCACTGGGAGCTTCGTCAGTGACTGTTACCTCACTGGGAGCTTCGTCAGTGACTGTTACCTCACTGGGAGCTTCGTCAGTGACTGTTACCTCACTGGGAGCTTCGTCAGTGACTGTTACCTCACTGGGAGCTTCGTCAGTGACTGTTACCTCACTGGGAGCTTCGTCAGTGACTGTTACCTCACTGGGAGCTTCGTCAGTGACTGTTACCTCACTGGGAGCTTCGTCAGTGACTGTTACCTCACTGGGAGCTTCGTCAGTGACTGTTACCTCACTGGGAGCTTCGTCAGTGACTGTTACCTCACTGGGAGCTTCGTCAGTGACTGTTACCTCACTGGGAGCTTCGTCAGTGACTGTTACCTCACTGGGAGCTTCGTCAGTGACTGTTACCTCACTGGGAGCTTCGTCAGTGACTGTTACCTCACTGGGAGCTTCGTCAGTGACTGTTACCTCACTGGGAGCTTCATGAATCATGACTCACGAACTCGTAAAAACTCTGTGATTCTTGGTGAATGGACGCAACAAATGTTTCATTAGTTGATGGTGTGTTCTTTCACCATCATATAGCCCGTATTCTTAACAATAATTTATCAAGAATACCAATATTGGAATGTCATGAAGTTTTGGAGTATAGTCAGGCACACTGGTCAATAATATTGGTCATTATTGTAGTATTAATTGCCGCAGTTATTTACATATTGTTGGACGATAAGTAAGATAAATGTACAAGTTATTTATCAACTTGTTGGTATTGTGTATTATTATGATGTTTACATGTTGGATGGCAGTAATGTTGACCAGAACAGCAGAAAATCACTTGCTGCAGAGCAAACATCAATTTTAAACGATATATCTACACAGAGAGGCGTAGCCTATATTTCCACCAACAATCTCCTCCAGAAATCTTGTTTTGAAAAACAAATTTAAGTTCCGATAATTTTTTATGGTTTTCTTCTCTTGGGACTGAAGTCATATATATATATATATATATATATATATATATATATATATATATATATATATATATATATATATATATATATATTTTTTTTTTTTTTTTTTTTTTTTTCAACAAGTCGGCCGTCTCCCACCGAGGCAGGGTGACCCAAAAGAAAGAAAATCCCCAAAAAAGAAAATACTTTCATCATCATTCAACACTTTCACCACACTCATACATAATCACTGTCTTTGCAGAGGAGCTCAGATACGACAGCTGAGAAAAGTCCCTCCCAGCTGTCACTATCTCAGACCCCTCCTTTAAAGTGCAGGCATTGTACTTCCATTTCCAGGACTCAAGTCCAACTAAATCAATTAACTGGTTTCCCTGAATCCCTTCACAAAATGTTACCCTGCTCACACTCCAACAGATCGTCATGTCCCAAAACCATTCGTCTCCATTCACTCCTATCTAACACGCTCACACATGCTTGCTGGAAGTCCAAGCCCTCGCCCACAAAACCTCCTTTACCCCCCCCCTCCAACCTTTTCTAGGACGACCCCTACCCCGCCGTCCTTCCCTACAGATTTATACACTCTCCAAGTCATTCTACTTTGATCCATTCTCTCTAAATGACCAAACCACCTCAACAACCCCTCTTCAGCCCTCTGACAAATACTTTTAGTAACTCCACACCTTCTCCTAATTTCCACATTCCGAATTTTCTGCATAATATTTACACCACACATTGCCCTTAGACAGGACATCTCCACTGCCTCCAGCTGCCTCCTCGCTGCAGCATTTGCAACCCATGCTTCACACCCATATAAGAGTGTTGGTACCACTATACTTTCGTACATTCCCTTCTTTGTCTCCATGGATATATATATATATATATATATATATATATATATATATATATATATATATATATATATATTAGCTGAAACTCTTTCTTTTCAGGTGTTAATATAGCCCAGGTTCAGTTCTGACTAACCTTGTTAACTGGGATAGAACATAACACAGGAGTCGTAAGAGTCTGCTGCTTCTTATGTCATGAAGTAAACATGAGTCTATGTCCAGCCTCACCATAACACAACTACTATGTAAAATTTCTCACGCATAAGTTTGATTCTGCTATTTACTGGTGTTTCAGAGTTGGGAAAGATGTAGGGGTTAAAATACCTGTCTAGGGGTAAATATAAACTTATTTAAAAATAAGCCAGCCTAAGCCCACTCAAACTCATAAGCTAGCCTAAGCCCACTCATACTTCGTACACTCCTACATAAATGTTAAACAGGCGGTCAATATTTTACTTTTTATCACTAGGATGGACAATCTCACCTTAAGAAAACTATACATGTATTCTATATAACAATATATACAACACCAAACCTACCCTCAACTCATTTCACACATTACAAAATAACACACTAGTAAACTGCCACTAGTTTATTAAAGTTAGGCAGTATGAAAATTACACATACCCACAACACTGGGTCATAAGAACATAAGAAAGGAGGAACACTGCAGCAGGCCTGTTGGCCCATACTAGGCAGGTCCTTCACAATCCGTCCCACTAACAGAATATTTGCTCAACCCAATTTTCAATGCTACCCAAGAAATAAGCTTTGACAATTCTACCCACTCATGCGCGAGTCCCACTCAAATCCAACCCCTCTCACTCATGAATTTACCCAACCTAAATTTGAAACTACCCAAGGTCCTAGCTTCAATAACCCTACTAGGCAGACTGTTCCACTCATCAACTACCCTATTTCCAAACCAATACTTTCCTATATCCTTTCTAAATCTAAACTTATCTAACTTGAATCCATTATTGCGGGTTCTCTCTTGGAGAGATATCCTCAAGACCTTATTTATATCCCCTATGTTAATACCCATTTTCCACTTGTATACCTCGATCATGTCTCCCTCATTCTACGTCTTACAAGTGAATGTAATTTTAGGGTCTTCAATCTTTCTTCGTAAGGAAGATTTCTAATGCTATGTATTAATTTAGTCATTCTACGCTGAATGTTTTCTAACGAATTTATGTCCATTCTGTAATATGGAGACCAGAACTGAGCTGCGTAATCTAGGTGAGGCCTTACTAATGATGTATAAAGCTGTAATATAACCTCTGGACTTCTGTTGCTAACACTTCTTGATATAAATCCCAGTAATCTATTTGCCTTATTACGTACGCTTAGGCATTGCTGTCTTGGTTTAAGGTTGCTGCTTACCATCACCCCCAAGTCCTTCTCGCAATCTGTATGGCTAAGTTCTACGTTATTTAACTTATAAGTGCTTGGGTTATGGACACTCCCGAGCTTCAGAACCTTGCATTTATCTACATTGAACTGCATCTGCCACTTTTCTGACCACGAATTAAGTTTGTCTAAATCTTCCTGAAGTTCTATGACATCTATGTTTGAATCAATTATCCTACCTATCTTCGTGTCGTCGGCGAATTTGCTCATATCACTAGTAATTCCCTCATCAAGGTCATTGATATATATTATAAATAACAATGGGCCTAAGACTGATCCCTGTGGAACACCACTTGTTACAAGTCCCCATTCGGATTTAACCCCATTTATGCACACTCTCTGCTTCCTATTGGTGAGCCATGACTCGATCCATGACAGCACTTTTCCCCCAATGCCATGAGCTGCCACTTTCTTTAACAGTCTCTGGTGCGGTACTCTATCAAAAGCCTTACTAAAGTCTAAATAAACAATATCGAATTCTTTATCGTGATCAACAGCCTCAAAAGCTTTACTGAAGAAGGTTAATAAATTAGATAGGCAGGAACGGCCCTCGTGAATCCATGCTGGGTATCATTAATCAAATTATGGTTATCTAGATGGCTTCTAATAATATCAGCTATAATTGACTCTAGTAATTTGCCTACAATTGAGGTCAGGCTTATTGGGCGGTAGTTTGACGGTAGTGACTTGTCCCCTGCTTTAAAAATAGGAATTACATTAGCCATCTTCCACATATCAGACACTACACCTGTTTGAAGAGATAAATTAAAAATGTTAGATATTGGTTCACAGAGTTCCATTTTGCATTCCTTAAGAACCCTTGCAAAAAGCTCATCAGGACCCGGCGATTTATTTTGTTTCAGTCGGTCCAGCTGTTTCATAAGCATTTCGCTAGTGACTGTGATATTGCATAATTTATCTTCTTCTGTAAAAATTAATTACTGGGATATTATTAATGTCTTCCTGTGTGAAAACCGAGAGAAAATAATTATTAAAAATAGAGCACATATCATTCTCCTTGTCAGTAAGATGCCCAAAGTTATTTTTAAGGGGACCTATCTTATCCCTAACTTTTGTTCTATAAACCTGGAAAAACTTTTGGGTTAGTTTTGAATCCCTAGCAACTTTAATTTCATAGTCCCGTTTAGCTTTTCTTATTCCCTTTTAACGTCCCTCTTAATGTCAGTATACTGATTTATAAGATGACCCTCACCTCTTTTTATGCGCCTATAAATTCCTTTCTTCTGCCCTAAAAGATATTTGAGCCTATTATTCATCCATTTTGGGTCATTTCTACTTGATCTAATTTCTTTATACGGGATAAATTTTTCTTTGGGCAGCCTGTATAGTGTTAAGAAAACTGTCATATTGATACCTCTCTTCTTCACCCCAGTCCACAGTTGATAAGTGTTCTCTAAGTCCATTATAATCTGCTAAGCGAAAATCTGGGACCATTACTGAATTATCCCTACTATCATACATCCATACAATGCTAAAGGTAATTGACTTGTGGTCGCTTGAGCCGAGTTCCTCTGTAATTTCTAAATTATTAACAAGGGTTTCCTTGCTTGCCAGAACCAAGTCAAGTAGGTTATTTCCCCTTGTAGGTTCTGTTACAAACTGCTTCAAAAAGCAATCCTGAACTACTTCTAAAAAGTCGTTAGATTCTAAATTCCCTGTCATGAATTTCCAATCAATCTGACTAAAGTTAAAGTCCCCTAGAATTACTACGTTTTCGTGCCTTGTGGCCTTAACAATTTCCTCCCAAAGTAGTCTCCCTTGTTC
Source organism: Cherax destructor (assembly GCA_009830355.1). Lineage (NCBI taxonomy): Eukaryota > Metazoa > Arthropoda > Malacostraca > Decapoda > Parastacidae > Cherax > Cherax destructor. The sequence continues at coordinate 18,319 of WNWK01013768.1, read as the reverse complement.
CCTATCTAAGTTTGGAGGACGGTAAATCACGCCTAAAATCAATTTTTCACACCCCTCTGAAAATTCTATCCAGACAGACTCTGTATGTGTTAATTCAGACTTTATACCCGTTTTTATGCAACAATTTAAATGATCACGGACATAGAGTGCCACCCCACCCCCTTTCCCGATACTTCTGTCTACTTGGAACAATTTAAAACCCTGAATGTGACATTCGGCAGGCAAGTCCCGATTTTTCATATTAAACCATGTCTCAGTTATTGCAAAAACATCAATATTACCCGTACTTGCAACTAATCTCAACTCGTCCATCTTATTCCTAGCACTACGACTATTGGTGTAATATATATTTAGAGACCCTCCTTTCTCTTTACCCTTCCTGCTCATCTCTGTTTTTCCACTATACCTATTACTGTCCTTGTCATCTAGTGTCACTAGCTTTCCACTATCCACCTCATTCTGCCTATTACTAGTTCTCCTACAACTTATAATATTACTACACTGGGACTTCTCTGTTTTCCCCCCAAAACCCATACCACTAACTATTTCTAGTTTAAAGCCCTAACAGCTCCCTCCACTGCAGTTGCCAGTGCCCCCACCCCAGACCTGGATAAGTGAACCCCATCCCTGGCATACATGTCATTTCTGCCATAGAAGAGGTCCCAGTTATCAATGAATGTTACTGAATTTTCCTTACAGTATTTGTCCAGCCAGCAATTGACACCAATTGCCCTGGACAGCCATTCATTTCCAACTCCTCTCCTTGGCAAAATACCACATATGACAGGGTTCCCACCCTTCTTCCTAATTATGTCTATTGCTGACCTAAACCTGCTAGTCAGGTCCTCACTCCTACGTCTCACTCTTCTTGTCCTGGACTGCTGCTTGTTGATCTTAAACAATATACTGTTCTTACGCAACACTTATTTTAGATTGTTATTTTTATGTAAATATTTCTAGGGCTTGATGTGTTTACCTCTCTGACTCCTTCATGTTGTGTCCTCCATTATAACACCACTGATGGTGTCGCCTTGGCGGTGATTTTTCCTGACAAATTGACCGACACAGTTTCACTGGGATCGTCAGAACGATCCCCAGTACTTCTTATATATAACTTTTACGTTCCCGATGGGATGGAATCTCATTTTAAAGATAATTATAATTGTCTTACCCCAGGATGGCAGCTACAACGACGACCGTGGGGACTACCAGCATAACGAAGTTGCTTGTGACTACAACGCTGCTTTCACCGGGGCTCTTGCTGCTTTGGTTGAGATCAGTTAGATGTCTAAACCAAGCTTAAAACTACCCAAGGCTTTAGCTGCTTTGGTTGAGATCAGTTAGATGTCTAAACCAAGGTTAAAACTACCCAAGGCTTTAGCTGCTTTGGTTGAGATCAGTTAGATGTCTAAACCAAGGTTAAAACTACCCAAGGCTTTAGCTGCTTTGGTTGAGATCAGTTAGATGTCTAAACCAAGCTTAAAACTACCCAAGGCTTTAGCTCTTTTGCTTGAGATCAGCTAGATGTCTAAACCAAGCTTAAAACTACCCAAGACTTTAGCTGCTTTGACTGAGATCAGCTAGATGTCTAAACCAAGCTTAAAACAATGTACCTAAGGCCTTTCTCGAGAATTTTCAGTCTGTTTTATACTTGTATTTCTCTTAATCATAATAAATTTTTAAAATCACATAATATTAATTATTTAATCCTTCAACAGTTCCCCCACTAAGGAAGGCGAATCAAAGATGGCGGCACTGTGTTGTCTTCTTTGATTCCCCAGATAATGTGCTGTCGGCACATTATCTGGGGGAAATATATTTCCCGGTTCTCTGTTATCTATTAATGTTTGTTTCAGTTGTGCGATTGATAGGACTATTTGCATCACTTAATATCCATAATAGGAATTATTGGATAGCATAATTCTATTATATTCATTAAAATTCTATTATATTTTTTAAGTTAAGTTCCTTAGAAGTTCTTAACCTCTTAAGAAGGAGGAAGACACCATAACACAAGAGTGGCTGTGTTTGATGTAGCTCTCTGGGGAACACAGGTAAAGTGCTTATGTATGGTGAAACACTACCAGGAACCCATAGAGACTTCCTACCACTCAGTCCCTTATATGTAATAATATTGGTAGAATTACCGACAATATGTTAAGTAAAAGGACACAAATGCAACTAATGTGACATTTTATTGTGGCAACGTTTCGCTCTCCAGGAGCTTTCTCAAGCCGTTACAAGCGTTACATGGACACAGTGGGCTATTATATACTCTCAAAGTGAGGTGAAATACTAGTGGTGGTCGAGGTAGTAGTGATAAGAAGTAGTAGTAGTAGTAGTAGTAATACAATAAGGTAGAACAATCAATATGCACATGAGTAAAAGGTGATAAAACAAATACTTGGGTAGTATAACAATAGGTTAGACAAATATTTTTTGCTGGAGGTGGAATATAGAAGGCCTGTAGGAGTGTTCCACATCTACGATGTGCTTGTGTTGAATTAGCAGGAGAGACTATGTGATGGTATGGTTAACTGTTTTCAGGAGGATTCTTGCTAAGACTTCAGAGATGGTGAAGCTGCCTTTGTTTTGTTTAATTGTGTTAGAAACAGAGATAAGTGCTGATTCAAGGCATTTGCGTCTACGGAAATTAGTTTCTTTGATTACTAGTCGGGCGTCTTTGAATTTCATGAGATGATTGTTGGAATTTCTGTGTTGTACGCAGGCGTTGTTCAGGTTATCGTTTCTGCATGCATTAATGTGTTCATTGATGCGTGTTTCGAGGTTTCTTGCTGTTTCTCCTACATAAATTCTGTCGCAGCCTCCACAGGGTATAGTGTAGACCCCTGCGTTGACTGGTTCATGGTGCTTGGATTTAGTCCTGGTTAGATCCTTAATAGAAGTACTGGAAGCAATGGCGACTCTAGTGTTAGCTTGTGCAAATACTTTAGAAATGTTGGATGCAACCTGGCTGTTGGGAAGAACTATAACTTTGTTTGGAGTGGTGTTGACGCGTGGAGAATTAATGATCTGAAGAGCTCTTTTCTTGCAATCTTTGATGAAAAAGGAAGGAAAATGTAAATCAGTGAAGGTTTGGTGAATGTATGTACATTCCTCGTCAAGAAACTCAGGACTACAAATTCGGTAAGCTCTTAGGAAGAATCCGATGATGATGCCTCTTTTGGTCTTAGTATCTTGACTGGAATAGAAGTGTGTGAGGTCATTTTTATTTGTAGGTTTCCGGTAAACTTGAAATTTTAGGTTGTTATCTACTTTGTGGATGAGGAAGTCTAGAAAGGGTAGTTTGTCATTGGACTCTTCTTCTAGTGTAAAGTGGATCGCCGGTTCAACTGCGTTGAGCCTAGCCTGAAGATTCCGTACATCAAAACGTTTGGGAGTTATTACGAGGACGTCGTCTACGTAACGTAACCAAGTGACGCTTGAGGGTATGATGTTGGCGAAGTGTTCAGCCTCTAGGTGTTCCATGTACAAGTTAGCTAAGACGGCACTGATGGGGGACCCCATTCCCATGCCGTATGTTTGTTTGTAGAGCCTGTTATTGAAAGAAAAACAGTTGAAATTAACACAGAGTTCAATAAGGTCAACAAAATCTCCGGGAGGTAGAGGAAGGTTAAGGTCCTGATTGACTTTACGTCGTAGAACCTCGATGGCTTGTGTGGTAGGTACTTTAGTGAAGAGGGATGTCACGTCCAAACTGCTTAGTTTCTTGTTTCGGATGGAGAGTCCAATGACAAACTACCCTTTCTAGACGTCCTCATCCACAAAGTAGATAACAACCTAAAATTTCAAGTTTACCGGAAACCTACAAATAAAAATGACCTCACACACTTCTATTCCAGTCAAGATACTAAGACCAAAAGAGGCATCATCATCGGATTTTTCCTAAGAGCTTACCGAATTTGTAGTCCTGAGTTTCTTGACGAGGAATGTACATACATTCACCAAACCTTCACTGATTTACATTTTCCTTCCTTTTTCATCAAAGATTGCAAGAAAAGAGCTCTTCAGATCATTAATTCTCCACGCGTCAACACCACTCCAAACAAAGTTATAGTTCTTCCCAACAGCCAGGTTGCATCCAACATTTCTAAAGTATTTGCACAAGCTAACACTAGAGTCGCCATTGCTTCCAGGACTTCTATTAAGGATCTAACCAGGACTAAATCCAAGCACCATGAACCAGTCAACGCAGGGGTCTACACTATACCCTGTGGAGGCTGCGACAGAATTTATGTAGGAGAAACAGCAAGAAACCTCGAAACACGCATCAATGAACACATTAATGCATGCAGAAACGATAACCTGAACAACGCCTGCGTACAACACAGAAATTCCAACAATCATCTCATGAAATTCAATGACGCCCGACTAGTAATCAAAAACTAATTTCCGTAGACGCAAATGCCTTGAATCAGCACTTATCTCTGTTTCTAACACAATTAAACAAAACAAAGGCAGCTTCACCATCTCTGAAGTCTTAGCAAGAATCCTCCTGAAAACAGTTAACCATACCATCACATAGTCTCTCCTGCTAATTCAACACAAGCACATCGTAGATGTGGAACACTCCTACAGGCCTTCTATATTCCACCTCCAGCAAAAAATATTTGTCTAACCTATTGTTATACTACCCAAGTATTTGTTTTATCACCTTTTACTCATGTGCATATTGATTGTTCTACCTTATTGTATTACTACTACTACTACTACTACTACTTATCACTACTACCTCGACCACCACTAGTATTTCACCTCACTTTGAGAGTATATAATAGCCCACTGTGTCCATGTAACGCTTGTAACGGCTTGAGAAAGCTCCTGGAGAGCGAAACGTTGCCACAATAAAATGTCACATTAGTTGCATTTGTGTCCTTTTACTTAACAGTCCCTTATATGAAGAGAAGGTCTGTTCACAGGTCACACTGGGTAACGGAGCTATACCTGACTGGCGCCAGATTAACATCGATCTTCTGAGCTCAGGGATAAACACGGTTAAGAGGTGTTTAACCCAAATAAACACAATGAAGTCCCTTGACCTGTACTCCTTGGAATGCAGACGACAAAGATACATGATAATATAAATTTGGAAAATCCTAGAGGGACTAGTCCCAAACCTTCACACCGAAATTACTCTCTACCAAAGCAAAAGACTCGCCAGGCGATGCAACATTTCCCCAATGAAAACCAGGGGCGCCATGAGTAAGCTAAGAGATAACACAGTAAGTGTCAGAGCTCAGGGGCCCAAGACTGTTCAATTGCCTCACAGCATACATAAGGGGGATTACCAATAGACTCCTGGCCGTCTTCAAGGAGCTGGACAGACATCTAAAGTCAGTACCTGACCAGCCAGGCTATGGTTTGTATGTCGGATTGCGTGGGGCCAGCACTAATAGCCTGATTGATCAGGCCCTCCCCTCAAGGAAGGTTCCTTGATGCTGGTGAGGGGCTCTTGATCTAAGGAATTGGATATGTGCTCCAGTTCCCTGAATTAAACCTGAATGCCTTCCACATCCCCCCACAGGCACTGTATAATCCTATGGGTTTAGTGCTTCCCCCTTTATTATATTATTATTTTATTTGATCAGGCCCTGATCCACCGCGAGGCCTGGTCATGGACCTGGCCGCGGGGCGTTTACCCCTGGAATACCCTCCAGGTATACTCCAGATACACCCAAAGTAGTAGTTGCAATGATATACAACCACCCACCTAACAATAAGAGACTGAGGCAAGAATATTATGACAACAACAAAGCAATGTCTAACATCATAGTTGAAGCAGCTATGAGTGCCCAATGGGCTAAAACAACACTTCTCATCATGGGGGATTTCAGTCACAAAGAGGTAGACTGAGAAAGCTGGGACCCAGATGGGGAACTGGAAATGTGGAGGGCTTAGCTGACGGAAGTGGTCAGCGAAAACTACGTGTCAACATGTTGGGGATGTGAAAGAGAGAGAGGAGGAGGTGAACCAGCAAGACTGAACCTAGTATTTACCCCAAGTATGTCAATAAACAAGAAATATAATATGAGAGCCTCCTAGGTGACAGTAACCATGCAGTGTTCAGCTTCGAGTACCTTGTGGAACTATATGAGAGCCCCCTGGGTGTCAGTGACCATGCAGTGCTCAGCTTCGAGCACCTTGTGGAACTATATGAGAGCCCCCTGGGTGTCAGTGACCATGCAGTGCTCAGCTTCGAGCACCTTGTGGAACTATATGAGAGCCCCCTGGGTGTCAGTGACCATGCAGTGCTCAGCTTCGAGCACCTTGTGGAACTATATGAGAGCCCCCTGGGTGTCAGTGACCATGCAGTGCTCAGCTTCGAGCACCTTGTGGAACTATATGAGAGCCCCCTGGGTGTCAGTGACCATGCAGTGCTCAGCTTCGAGCACCTTGTGGAACTATATGAGAGCCCCCTGGGTGTCAGTGACCATGCAGTGTTCAACTTCGAGTTCCTTGTAGAACTAAATGTAGAGTAAAGAATGACAAGTGGAGGGCGTGAGAAGTCAGAATTTAGAAGAGGAAACTTTGCAGGGATGAGTGAATTCCTGAATTCAGTGCAGTGGGAACCACGTGATCATTAGTTTCAAGGGGCTTTTCATATGTGATGTTCGCAATGTCCGAGTTACTCAAGGTGAATATGAGGTCCAGTCTTGCTGGTTTATTTTCCCCTCTCTCTCTGGTAGTGTCTCTAACGTGTTGATGCATGAGGTTTTTCAGTACCATATCCGCCATCTTGGCTCTCCATGTTTCGGGACCCCCATGTGGCTCCAGGTTTTCCCAATCAATCTCCTTGTGATTGAAATTACTCATAACTAGTAACTTTGCTCTACCCGCGTGAGCTTTTCTGGCCACCATTGCTCTGTTGCTCTCTTCATATTCTTCTCTTGGCCTCCTGCAGTTCTGTGGTGGGTTGTACATCGCTGCAATTACCACCTTAGGTCCCCCAAACTGAATAGTTCCTGCTATGTAGTCCCTTTCTCCCATTCCGTTCATTCCTTCCATTTCCTCAAATCCCCGTCAGTTTTTAATGAGCAGTGCAACTCCTCCCCCTCTGCTCCCTCAATCTTTTCTCAGGATCTGATATCCGGGTTGGAAGATGTGTTATCATCACGGTGAGTTTCGTTTCTGTGAGTGCTATTATGTCTGAGGACGTCTCCTTGATTCTCTCATGCCACTCTTCACATTTATTTGTTATTCCATCCACATTCGTATACCAAACCATCTGGGGAGTAGGATGGGGTTGGGGGAGCGGGAGTCTTGGCGGGGAACTATGGGGACTATGGTGTGAGAGGTGAGGTAACTCACACAGGTACTCTGAGTGACTTGTTACAGTTGGACGGACTGAGGTGGAGAAAAAGTCGATTGAATATACCACAGAAGTGCTCATGCACCTGTGATGCCCATGCGACCAAGAGCTGTAAAGTTTGTTTACCAGAAAAATAATTATTTACCTGTGTTTGTTCTTACATGTGTTTCAATTATGCTTACCCTTGGGGGGACCGGGAGCTGTAGCTTATTTACCATGTATGTGCTTGCTCTTGGGGGGACTGAGATGTGTCTTAAGATCCACATAAGAACTCAGAAGCATCTTCTTAGGGATCCAGGAGCTGAGTAAAACGTAATATCTATTGAGACCTGTACCACCGAAGTGGTCTTGTAGCTTAAGAAATTACCATGACCACTATGCATTTGCTTACCCTTGAGGGACCAGGAGCTGTAGCATAGACTCATCTTTGACTATTGATATGATAAATATATCTTTGTAACACTGCCTTGGAATAACGAGTTCAATGGAAATAAGTCACTTTGTCTGACTTTTTTGGGTTATCCTGGAGGGTTCTCTACACATATGCTGCTATGTATAATAATATATGTAACTGTACTTATGTATACCTGAATAAACTTACTTACTTACTAGTCTATAAGGTTGAGACCATGAGAGTGATCGTGAAACTAAAGAAATACTACATATATTTTCATTTATATGTCTCTCAATTGTTTTTTTCAACAAACTGTCTTTATCCCATCGAGACATGGTGATCTAAAGAGGAAAACAAAAGTTTCTCCTTTAAAATTTAGTAATATATACAGGAGAAGGGGGTTACTAGCCCCTTGCTCCCGGCATTTTAGTCGCCTCTTACGACATGCATGACTTACGGAGGACAATCGGGAAATTAATAAATGGGTCAGTTTTTCTACAAAAAAACAGCCTCCACATAGACATTGTCCAAATAAATTTAAGCAGATCACAATGAAGAGAGCAAATATCCCATGGTTAACAACTAGCATCCTCAGGTACATTGATAAGAAAACATAGCTATGAAAAACAGTCTAGATTGGGATTAATAACTAAACAACAGATCAAAAAATATACATCACTACTTGTCATTCTAATGAGAAAGTCTAAACAACTTTATGTTAGCAGGCTTATTGAAATAAATGTAAATACTAAAAACACCCAGAAGACACCAACAAAAAGCCTCAGTAAGAATTATCACGCAATCCAATACTAGGCAACCCCCCAACTCTTCAAAGACCTAAGCTTACTCATTGTCCAGAACATCCACACTTACTACTGTGCAACTTACATTTACAGAACCATAAATTCCAATATTAACCCTGAACTAAAACACTTTGTTGATAGTTGTGACAGGACCCACAGACACAAAAGTCTCTATTACATTCTCCGTGTCCGGCTAAATCTATACAAAAAATCAATGTACATTAAAGGGCCTAAAATCTGGAACTCTCTGCCTGAAAACTCTAGACCTGCAGACACAACCACCACTTTCAAAACTACCGTCAAAAAACATCTTATCTCCCTGACACACACACCACCGTCAGCTAACTACTTGAAAACCACTTATTCTCTTCCTTGTATCATGTACACAAAAAACAAACTAGACTTACTCTCGATATCTGTGATTCCCCCCAACTTACACTCACCCAAATGATTGTAAACATAAAATTTCGAATATAGCTTTTGCCTAATAAATCTTAAACTAGTCATAAGTTTGCCTGAGATACTCCAATATAGGAGCTTTAATAGAAACTATGTAACATGCGAAGACAAAACCATTCTCATTACTAAATTTACAAACGGTAATGCAGTTACCTAGCTTTAATATCAATATGCTCCATAACCTGTATCAATATAGAGTTAGAATTATTATTAGTCTGCCCGAAATGCCTAGCCATGCTAGGCATGATAGTGGCCCTCTCTGTAATTAGTATTTTATAATATGTAAATCACACATTGTAACCAATATTTCATAATATGTAAACCCCACATTGTAATATTTACAGATAAATAAAACATTTGTAAGGTGTTCCAACTGAGGTAAATAACTATAGGTCAATGTTTAACTTGCTATTGCTAGCTAAAATCTTCGAAAAAATCATTCATAAACGAATTTACTCCTTCCTAGTGTCTCACAACATACTTAACCCCTGCCAGTTTGGTTATAGGCCCATAAAAGTACAAATGCATTAATAAAAATGCAATTATACAGATGCCTGAACTTGAAAATAATGAATAACCTCTTGGGCTCTTTATAGGCCTGCAAAAAGCTTTGAATACAATAGACCATAGCATCCTGAATCTTAAATTTGAACATTATGGTAACTGAGGTCACACTCTTGCATACCTAATGTTAGTAGCAGATAACATTATATCTCCAATGGCGTAACCTCGTCATCTCGGCCTGTTGACGTAACGAGTGCCTCAAGGCAGTGTTCTTGGCCCTTTCTACTTCCTCATATGCGTCAATGATCTCCCAAATGCGTCTCGCTTCCTTGAAACTGTTCACAGATGACGCAACTTTTGTCATCTGCCACTCAAATCCGACTTCTCTTAATAACACTGTTAATGATAAGCTAAAAATATCTATATAGATGACTACCAGTAAGCTCACTCTAAATACTGACAAAACCTTCTACATGATGTTTGAGAACAAAGCTTCAAATGTCCAACTTAATGATCAACAGTTCTCTCATTGTAAGACAGAGGGAAAATTGTTAGGTCTACACGTGGACTGTAACTTGAAGTTTAATACCCACATCCAACACATAACTAAGAAGGTCTCCTAAGCAGCAGACATTCTGTGTACCTCAAACAACACTACTTACATTGTACTACTCTCTAATCTATCCTTAAATCATCTATCGTATTTGTGCCTGGGGATCTACTAGAGAGAGCACAGTCAATTGCAATATAAACCCTCCTCTGAAACTTTTTCCTAATAGCTGAAAAAGAACATAGACATAACACAAGACAAACCTCTTCAACGTACCCTTTGTCCGACTCATCTGGGTCAAAACTCAATGCACATACAAGAGCCTAAAATTTGGAACTTCCTGGGTGAAGTTTCTAAAGGACCCCTACCTGCCACTTGCTTCAGAACTATTGTTAAAAATCACCTCGTCTCCTTTGTTATCCAGACAGCAATACACTACGTCAAACAAAACCTGCTTTCTTCCATTTCTGTCCCTGTTCTTCTACCAACCTTCCTTCAACTCCCATGTATAATTAGTAGCATATAATGTCACATTTTAATAAATTGTAATCTAAGCAACTTGATTTATCTTCACCATCTTCATTCAATCATTCCACGAAACTGAAGATCATTTTGAGAAATTATGTGTATGAAGTTACCAGGCATACTTCTGAATTATTACACACATAAGTTGGGGAGGGCACAACTAAAACAGACTTACTGATATTAGTTGTACCTCGGAGATGGGTAGGATTTTAGGGGCACTGGGTCACAACAGTACCCCTCCTTGGATACCCACCTACTCATCCCACACTCAATTATTAAATTTAAACCAGTAACACTGGTAAATTATGTTTGTGGACTGTATATGGTTTATTAATCACCTGACTTTACTAATTAGTAGTTTGGTCTACAAATATACACATTTATAAGAGAATGTATACAGAGAATGTACATAAATTAGATACATCAATTTTTATATCGCATAATAAGTGCACCATTATGAATAAAATTTTAATGAACACATACCCAAATATTACTAGGGTCCTACATCATAACGCTTCTCTAACAGACACATAAACTAGAGGTTGGCCAACATAATAATCTACTGTAGAATTAACTGGGAAGCTTACATGAGATGCGCCACCTTCCCAGACGCCGCCGCGTCTCTATATATTCCACTTATTAGCTTTATTATTGCAGAGTCACTCATGAATTTCACAATTACCGGAACCCACGACGTTAACTTATTTCACAGTCCTTCATTCACGCCGATACACTCCTTATCGGACGTGATTAAACTAGATTTGTTTCTTTATTGCACTCTCCAATTGTTATATACTACGCCATATTTCGACAACACCTCCCAACCTGTGCGTTGGTTCCCTTGTGACTTGAAACTTTTCCAAAAAGTTACAACACAACATTTTATAAACACTGTTATACTATTCAGTTTTTGCAAACTTATTTCAGGAAAAGTATAAAAAAAATCCACAATCATTAAATCAGTTTAAATAATATGTAATTCTTTTGTAATTAACATTTTGTCAGTTACAACCTTTGTTATTGTTCTGATGATTATAGTTAACTGCACAAGAAGTCTTACTTAATAGTTTATGTCTAGTTCTTAAGTAACATGTAAGCCTTTTATAGATTAGGTGCCTGAATTGCATTGCATAATTAGTGGCTTTGTTTTATGCCTACCACTGTAATAATATATTCATGTAAATTATTTCTATTTAATAAGAGAAATAAATATTATTATTATTATTATTATTATTATTATTGTTGTTGTTGTTGTTGTTGTTGTTGTTGTTGTTGTTGTTGTTGTTGTTGTTGTTGTTGTTGTTGTTGTTGTTGTTGTTACATTCGTAAAGATGATGAACTAAGAATATAGGTGATGATGAAGGTCGAGAAAGGAACGGAGGCCGGGGTTAAGGCATTTGTTTACTCCAGTTGTTTGGGGTTGTTACTATGACAATGGAACACGGATAGGCTTTTTACGCATTCACTGTACAGAAAATACACACGTTTTCCCCAGTTAATGAAATATCACGAGTGCAGAAAGTGATGAATATAAAGCCAGTAGAGGATGGTTTGAAAAGTCTCGTAAGAGAAGTCGCATTCAGTGTGGTAAGGCATGGCGAGGCTGCTAGTTCTGACGCTGCTACTGCTGCAGAAGCGTTGACGAAAGATTTCGCTGAATTTGTGAAGGCCGCAGGATACGTCCTGCAACAAATGCTTAACTGCGACGAGACCGGATTGTTTTGAAAGAAGATGCCGAGGAGGACCTACTTCACCCAGGAGGAGAAGGCTATGCTCGGCCACAAGCCAAGGAAGGACAAATTAACTCTTTTGCTGTGCGCAAACGCAAGTGGCGATCTAAAAATTGAACCGCTAGTCGTCTACCAGTTCGAGAATCCTCGTGCGTTCAAGCAGCACAATATGAACCAGGCCAGACTGCCCGTGATGTGGAGGGCGAATACGAAGGGTTGGGTCACAAGGAGCTTGTTTTTAGAATGGCTGCACGAGTCTTTTGTTCCCGCTGCTAGGAAATATCTTGTCGACAATCTTCTGCCTGAAAGGTGCCTTCTTCTGATGGACAATGCACCGCCACACCCTCCAAGTTTGGTTGACGAAATGGACATTGAGTGTGACTTCATTAATGTCATGTTCCTCCCCCTTCCCTACACGACTCCTCTTCTACAGCCCATGGACCAGCAAATGATCTTCAACTTTAAGAAGCTGTACACTAAGGGACTCTTTACAAGGTGTTTTAATGTGACCGAGGAGACGTCTTTGACGCTGAACGAGTTCTGGAAGAACCATTTCAACATTGTGCATTGCATTAGCCTCATCGATAAAGCCTGGAAAGGCGTCACGTACCGCACTTTGAATTCAGCGTGGAAGAAACTTTGGCCTGAATGCGTTCCTGAACTAAATTTCGAAGGATTTGAGATCTCTGTTGTGGAAGAGATCGTGTCCATGGGCAAGAGCATGGGTCTTGTAGTCGACAGTGACGACATCGAGGAACTGGTCGAGGATCACATAGAGTTGTCGGGGAGTGGAATAGTCTAGCAAGTGATGTAGTGGAGGCAGGAACCATACATAGCTTTAAGATGCGGTATAATAAAGCTCATTTAGCAGGGAGACAGAGGACCTAGTAGCGGTCAGTGAAGAGGCGGGGCCAGGAGTCTCGACCCCTACAACCACAATTAGGTGAGTACACACACACACACACACACACACCAAACATTCAAGACAGAAATGGTATGAAACAGGATCATTCAGCAGAAACCACGGTTAAAGGACTCACAAAACTACCAGCGAGTGTACCTCGATTGCGACGGAACACAAAAAGACTGAGAATAACAGAGAGAGGGTACAAAGATACCAATGGCAGGAAGGAGTGACAGGGCAGGTCTCGACAGACAGGGACACAGCCTTGGGTGAAGCATCAAACACAACCACCATGGAACCCATAGCACTCCAACCAAACCCGAAATAAACCACACTTCACACCCACAGTCCCCACCCCAGCAAAAATACCTCCATCACAACAGCCTCTCATAATATCGTAATATCATGAGGCCTGGTCACAAACCGGGCTGCGGGGGCGTTGACCCCCGGAACCCTCTCCACGTATACTCCAAGTATCACGTCCTGCCTTCCACACCCCCAGCCCACACTAACCCCTCCCACCCCTGCAGAATATAGTATTGGAAAAGAAGCTGAAGGGAAGGTACACCAGCGCAGTTGGAATAGCAAATAAAAGTAAAAAGTGGCATGACTGAATCAGGGAGGCATCCCTAGACATCATAGCATTAACAGAGACAAAGATAACTGGGATGATAACAGACACGATCTTCCTGACTGGATATCAGATCCTGAGGAAAGACAGAGGGAACAGAGCCGGAGGAGGAGTTGCACTACTCATCAAAAACCAGTGGAGTTTTGAGAAGATGGGAGGAATAGGCAGAGGGGAAGCGAGGGACTACATAGCAGAACCCTTCAGACCAAGGGTCTCAAGGTGGTGATAACAATGATGTACAACCCACCAGTGAATAGCAAAAGACCAAGACAAGAGTATGATGAGAGAAACAGAGCAATGGTGGATACACTAGCTGAGTTGTCCAGATGGGCCCACATGGGGAGGGCAATGTTACTAACCAAGGGGGATTTTAACTATAAGGAGATTGAGAAAACCAGGAGCCACATGGGGGACTAGAGGGTAGGTTATGTTAGGTAAGGTTTGTCAGGAAAGAGGACAAGTGTTTCCTGACGCCGGTCTTAATCATATGATGACCCACAGCTGGAACTTTTCTTCATCTGACCGAGACCTTCCACTGGCTTACCGGTCCACCCCTTTAAAAATTATGGTTACAATTATAGCCATTAAGTCAAATGTAATGACCTGCTTGACCTGGTTCTGACAAACTCCATTGTTCAGGTTAGTGATTACCTCAGTGACCTGTCTCCAACAAATTCTACAGAGGTAACTTCAATAATAAATACGCTAGTCAACAAAGCAGGTTATAAAGCGAGTACTCTACCAGTAATATATAAGAAAACTGCCTATGTGCTATCATCTATCATTTCAACTTGGTTTAATAAATCTCTTGAAACTTAAACATTCCCTAATATGATGAAGTCAGTTGGTGTCACCCCACAAAGGTGCAGACGCAACTGAAGCAAACTTATAGACCAATTTCTAACTTACCATTATTGCTTAAAATATTTGCAAATATAATATATTAAATATATGTCTTTATTACTAATCAGAATATTCTTAATCTTTGCCAGTTGGGCTTCAGGCCCAACTAATGTGAAGGACCTGGGAGTGATAATGTCAGAGGATCTCACTTTCAAAGACCACAACAATGTATCTACCGCATCTGTTAGGAAAATGTATGGATAATGAGAACCTTCAAAGTTAGGGACGCCAAGCCCATGACGATTCTCTTCAAATAGCTTGTTCTCTCTAGGCTGGAATATTGCTGTACACTAAGGGCCGCTTTCAAGGCAGGTGAAATTGCAGACCTGGAGAATGTACAGAGAAGCTTCACAGCACACATTAGTACGGTAACGCAGCTAAATTACCAGGAACAGTCTGTACTCCCTGGAATGCAGGGGAGAAAGATTAATGATAAAATACACTTGGAAAATCCTAGAGGGACTAGTCTCAAATCTGCACACGAAAATTATTCTCAACCAAAGAAAAAGACTCGACAGGAGATGCAACATCTTCCCAATAAAAGGTAGGGGCGCCACGAGTACGCTAAGATATGAACACAGTAAGTGTCAGGGGCCCAAGACTTTAACTGCCTCCCAGCACACACAAGAAGGATTACCAATAGGCTCCTGGATGTCTTTAAGAAGGCGCTAGACAGGCACCTAAAGTCAGTTCCTGAAAAACCGGGCTGTGGCTCATACGTGGGTTTATGTGCGGCCAGCAGTTACAGCCTGGTTGATCAGGCCCTGATCCACCGCGAAGCCTGGTCATGAAACCTTCTCCAGTTATACTCCAGGTATTAAGATACTAGACTGTTTATTCAGCTCTTGAAAATAATGAATATACGAGACTCTTTGTCCATCTAAGAAGTTTTTGGCGCTGTAGACTACAACATCTTGCTGAAGACACTAGAACGTTATGGAATTAGGGGACATTCTCTCGCTTATATAAAGTCCTATTTCACCGACACACATCAGAAAAAATAACTGCCTCTTTAACCCAAACTATCAACATAGGGGTGCCTTAGGGTAGTGTCCTCGTCTGTTTCAGTGGCCTACCATATGCCTCCGAGGATAAAACCAGTCTAGTTTGCTGATGACACATTATTTGTCATATCTAATACAGATCCCGTTGTCCTCAACACAGTGAACGAGGAGCATGTAAAGATGACAACCAACAAACTTACTATCAATATTGACAAGACCTTCTTCATGTTGTCAAGGAATGAAGCTAAAAATACTCATTTCAACACAAAAATAAATAATTCTCACACGGTAAGGCAAGACAAGGGAAAATTCTTACACACTGCAACCTACAACACTCACACATCCTTCGCGCATCTAAGAAAATTTCCAAAACCTGGGCATTCTATTATAAACTTGCGATGCTCAACAAACAACATTACTCACTCTGCTACTCACTAATATCCTGCCTCACTTATGGTGTCTGTGCTTGGAGATCTACTACACCAGTCCACCTAAAACCCATTGTTACCCAAGAGTCAACAGCTGTTAGAATAATCACCCAGTCAGGTTCCAGGCAACACACACACCCAGTCAGGTTCCAGGCAACACACACACACACCCAGTCAGGTTCCAGGCAACACAAACACATACACACAGTCAGGTTCCAGGCAACACACACACACACCCAGTCAGGTTCCAGGCAACATACAAACACACACACACACAGTCAGGTTCCAAGCAACACACACACACAGTCAGGTTCCAAGCAACACACACACACATCCAGTCAGGTTCCAGGCAACACACACACACACACACACCCAGTCAGGTTCCAGGCAACACACACACACACCCAGTCAGGTTCCAGGCAACACACACACACACCCAGTCAGGTTCCAGGCAACACACACACACACACACACACCCAGTCAGGTTCCAGGCAACACACACACACACACAGTCAGGTTCCAAGCAACACACACACACAGTCAGGTTCCAAGCAACACACACACACATCCAGTCAGGTTCCAGGCAACACACACACACACCCAGTCAGGTTCCAGGCAACACACACACACACCCAGTCAGGTTCCAAGCAACACACACACACACACACCCAGTCAGGTTCCAAGCAACACACACACACACCCAGTCAGGTTCCAGGCAACACACACACACACCCAGTCAGGTTCCAAGCAACACACACACACACCCAGTCAGGTTCCAGGTGTGTGTGTGTGTGTTTGAAATCAGTTGCCAGCGGCCGCCGGGTCCTTACCACGCAAGTCCGTGTATCGATAATTTTAAACTGTTAGTATACCTGACCAAAATCTAGTGATTACATTGATATAAAAAATTATGAAATACGAAAAGGGGCACAATCCTGAGGAAATACGTAATTTGTCCAGCTGAAAAATTCGATAAACAGTGTCGAGTTGTGAGTTGTCAGTGAACGATTTCACTAACATAAGTCCGTATATCTTCCAGTCATCATAAGAAAAACCAGCAGTGTTGTGGTGTAGGTAAAAACAAAAACAAATCTAAACCCAGTAGAGTGAACCATAAGTGCACGGATACCCAGGTGTTAAAGCGGGGCGAGGTTTTACCAGGGTGCAAGAAGTAAACAGGGTGCCAGAGGTAAACCAGGGTGCCAGAGGTACGGCCGCCGTACAGTAGGAGCTGCCAGAAGGACCGGTTTTTATCTCCAACACGCAAGTTATACTTTTGTACCATACCGATTATTATTATTACTCTGTTTAATCATCTTCCAGTGATCTGTCTCGCGTAACCCAGACAACCCCTACAGGATTCATTAAATAAGTGACACTGGATCTCGTCAGATCCAAGAAATAAGGAACCATTGACTGGATTCAAAACTGGTATCCGAGTCCGGATTCAATAAGCGGACGGAGTTTTAGGGGACCTTATCAAACACCCAAACAATAACAGTAAGAATAACTTCTACGAGGTAAGATTGTCCAACATTTACACATGCAAATAAAATAGATACGATACAAATAGACGGATCACCACTTCAGGGAACCTATTAGTAGAATATACAGTAAAGCAACCAACAAAATCAATCATGAAACCCTGTGTAATATGCAACCAAACAAGCAAACGTTCCTCTGCATGGATTACATGCATCTTTTGTGTAAATGCTGCCACGCCCCTTGTGTAGACATTCAAGACTCTACCACCCGAGATATTAAACAAGGGAAGTGTTTTGGGTATGTCCAAATGAGACTGAACTGTGGAATAAAACCACATCGATATTAAAAGATGACAACACCAAATCGGACTTCATACAAAACATGACAGCTTTCTATAACAGTTGGGTCAGTAAAAAATCAGGGCCAGATGATGCTACCGCCCCCGGTACAGATGTTGAAATGATACCCAATATATTTAAGAATGGGGAAATAAATGATGGTGACCTGAAGAGGGACAGTAGCTCTAGTGAAATAAATGATGGGAAACAGGTGTAGACAAGGAACACACAAAACAGTGGTACAAACTAGCAATACCACGGTAGATAGTAAACAAGGGGATGCCCAGGAAATAATGAAGATAAATTACCGGAAACAGTTGAAGGCTCCATT
>WNWK01013767.1:39102-53976 GCA_009830355.1 Cherax destructor | reverse complement strand
TTGTTTGAGGTGGTTTGGTCATTTAGAGAGAATGGATCAAAGTAGAATGACTTGGAGAGCGTATAAATCTGTAGGGAAGGAAGGCGGGTAGGGGTCGTCCTAGAAAGGTTGGAGGGAAGGGGTAAAGGAGGTTTTGTGGGCGAGGGCTTGGACTTCCAGCAAGCATGTGTGAGCGTGTCAGATAGGAGTGAATGGAGACGAATGGTTTTTGGGACATGACGATCTGTTGGAGTGTGAGCAGGGTAACATTTTGTGAAGGGATTCAGGGAAACCAGTTAATTGATTTAGTTGGACTTGAGTCCTGGAAATGGGAAGTACAATGCCTGCACTTTAAAGGAGGGGTCTGAGATAGTGACAGCTGGGAGGGACTTTTCTCAGCTGTCGTATCTGAGCTCCTCTGCAAAGACAGTGATTATGTATGAGTGTGGTGAAAGTGTTGAATGATGATGAAAGTATTTTCTTTTTGGGGATTTTCTTTCTTTTTGGGTCACCCTGCCTCGGTGGGAGACGGCCGACTTGTTGAAAAAAAAAAAAAAAAAATCAGGATAGGAAGAAATGAGCTAAACAAGTGGCAGTTTCAGAGACAGAGCAAGAGAGAGAGAGAGAGAAAGTTGAGAAGCAATGTTTTTGGCATGTAAGAATGTATTAGGAGTAGGACAAGCTAGTGATAAAGGTTGGGAAGGCAAGGATAGGTTGAATGGTAGAGCAGTAAAATCACTAGACCCTTATAAGTCATTCAAAGCAGTGAAGTGAAATGAACCAGATGAAAACACATTAAGTTAACTCTGTTCAAGAGTTCAGACATAAATAATTGAAATAATTCATGTCATTCACACTCAAATACGTAATAACAAATATATAACAGTCTATTATGACAAAGAAATTCAACAGCACTCCATTATCTTGGGATTATCATACAACTAAAATATATTGGCATTTTATTTAATTCCTTGAAATTTTCATCATAATTATGTACACAAGTAAATATTTATATTATCATCAACTTTAAAACTATAAATAACATTATTTAATTCAGGAAAAGTTGGTTGTAAGTCTTCATACTACAATACTCATACTACAGTAATTGCTGCTTAATGTTTACAATGTATGGTGTCCAACTTGTTGCATCACTGTTTTATATACCGTACTTAATGTTGTATTGTTTATCAGCTATTTAATAAACAATATTTTCAACGATCCACCTCACCAAATACAATATCCAAAGTACCAATGATGGCTACAATGTCTGCCAACATGTGATTTTTTCCAACCATATCACATCCTGCAAGGTGAGCAAAGCCTGGTGCCTTAATCTTGCATCTGTTCAAAAAATAAAAAAGGTTTTATACTATTGTTTTTAATACTAAGTTTATGATGAGTCAAACAATATAAACATCACCTGTCATGCACATAATGCCTCTTCCATACTTTTGCAAGTATTGCTTACATCAATACTTTAATTCACCCCTTGGTATCTTCACTGCTGCTGGGTCTAGTTTAAGCAAATCAAGTTAAACCTTGCATTACCTGTGCAATGTACAACACCCAGTCTACCTGTTTTCCTTCAAAATAAAAATGGTACTCTATCTTAATTAGTTTCACTTTAACAGAGCCTTAAAACCATACCAAGGGTGTTAGAATCTGCGATCAGTCATAAAACTCCAGACAGTCATGTAAGCCACTGGACCAGCTAGCTTCAATACGATTCATCCAACTAGGTATATTTCTACACCATAGGAAGGTTAGCATAGGCATCACTGTGACCACAAATGCAAGTTTTTACGTCTGTAAAACCTTCCTATGGTGTAGAAATATACCTAGTTGGATGAATCTTACTGAAGCTAGTTGGCCCAGTGGCTTACGCAACAGAGCCTTATTTTATATACACTGACAATTTTGGATGGGTACGAGACAAGGGTTTTGTTATAGAGAAAAAATGCACAAATTTCTTCCAAGCCTTCACACTTAGTGATTTAAATCCCTGGAGAATTCCAAAACAGACTATTCCCATCAAAAATAGAGTTGTGTTAAAGATATCAAATAGTACTGCATGACTACCATTCATTCACATTTCATTCTAATAAGAAATAGCTCATTAATTAAATGTACACTTTCTCTATAAGGTACATAAAATCAGTATTGTGTACCTGTAAGGCTGTGATGATCCATCAGACACAAGATACACACCAAATTCACCCTTAGGAGCTTCAACTACAGTGAATGTGGCACCTGGAGGCACTTGATAGCCCTGAGTGAACAACTTGAAGTGATGAATAAGTGCCTCCATTGAACCCTGAAAAGTAATTGGTACAAGTGCTACAGCCAATAAATCACAAAATATTCCTAAGCACGAACTTTAACAACCGAATACATGAAATATATTCATTCTTTAGACACATTCCTCTTTATCAGGGAGTAGTAGTTACACACATGATTGCCAAATGAACACGTGAAAAGCTTTTTGAGATGGTATAGGTACATGTAGAAATATTTATCTATAACAACAGCTGAGATACCCAACAATTTTATATGAAGGAATGAAGTTCATGAGAGTAAATGAGAGTAAAAAAAAAAACTCTCACAATATTCTTGATTATTACTATCATTTTCATTTCCAATTTAATGTTTTCCAATGCAAAATATGTAGATACTGATCAATAAATTTAATAGATTTTATATTTAACAAATGAATCATTTAAATTGTGATACCTGCACCTTGTTATCCGTTTGTAGTTCTGGGGATTATCTTTCCCCAGGTACCTACTTACTGCTAGGTGAACAGGGGCAGCAGATGTAAAGAAACATGCCCAATGTTTCCACAGGTGCTGGGGATCATAGGACAGAAAGAAAAGATCAGTAATCCTGCCCCAATGAAAAATGTTTAACAGATTTCCATTTCACACCTATCTGACAGGACAGTAGTGCCTCCCTGGATGGTGGATGGTTGCTGTTACCTACCTTGGTGAAAGACAGCCACTGCAGTAAAAAAAAAATAAAGAATTAAAAGATAAAAAATTGTATATAAAAGTTCAAAATACAAACCTTCATTTCAGCCCTAGATGGCGGAGCAACCTTAGCATCATCGACACGTACTTCTCCAGGTGGCATCTGATTCAGGCACTGCTCGATGATGCGCAGTGATTGTCGCATCTCCTCAACTCGAATTAGGTACCTAGGTGTACACCAAAATTTAGATAAAAACTGACAAATACATACCAATTTTTAATATAAAATAAGTTATGAGTGTATTATACATACAGTACCATACTGTATAGTATGCAATCATCAAAAAGTTAAGACAGATGCATGGTGATTTAGATCACCATGAAAGCAAAAATCAATAAAGATGTTAACCAAAAATAATGTCAAGTCCTAGCTGGCAACTCAAATTAGATTTATCAAATTACTGTATCTTCAGCTATCTAATGTCACTAAACAGAGCCTTAATGGTGTAGCTATATATATAGTAGTACATAAAAAAAGCACCATACTGAGGCCATCCACCTCTGAAAGACAGTCAAACTTACAAGTAAAACAAGATTTATTTGCATGTTTAACTACATGAAAAATACTGCTGCAAACATTTTGTGCTAGTCTGGTGGTATCAATTCTTAGTGATGATACTGTGTATGAAAGTATGAAAGTTTAAGTGTCAGTCAGTAAGCACAGAATTCCTGAAGATGTAACTGTAGGTGGTTGCCTGATTTTTCTTTCATTTTTCCTCCAAGGTTTTCATTTATAACTTGAGAAAGCTGCTTCTAATCAGCATCAAACTTTCAACACCAGAGTAACCTTAACCCTTTCGGGGTCGGTGCCGTACTAGTACGTTTTACGAGCAGGGGTTGGTGCCGTACTAGTACGCGTAAATTCTAGCGGCCTCAAATTAAGTGGGAAAGGGCTGGTAGCCCTACATATGAAAGAATGGGTATATGTGGTCAGTGTGCGCAGTATAAAAAAAATCCTGCACCACACTGCATAATGAGAGAAAAAATACTCCGACCGTTTTTTTTCGTTTAAAACAGCGACTTTGCAGTCTATTTTTTGACAATGACAAGTACCTTGAAATTGAGCTCAAAGTAGCGAAAATGTTCGATTTTTGACGATGTTCAAAAGTAAACAAATCACACCATGCGTCCAATACACATCAACTGGCGAGTCTAATATTCATGCACAAGTGCTCTGATATTATTTATACCAATTTTTACAATGATGCAGTTGCATACATAACAGTAAATCTTCTATTTTTTGTGAGAATAAAAATTCAAAATGAAAAGCAAAAGTAATGTAAGAGGGGCCTGGAGACGTGACTAATGAAAAAAGATGTTATTTTAGTGCCAGGAATGTCTGCCTTGTTTATTCTGGACCCTATTTTGAAATTGGCATCGTTTGAAATTTGTGTGAAATTGGCCAAATTGGCATTTTCTGACCACTATTTTGGGTAGTGAAAATTGATAAATAGGCGGTTTCTTGTACGCAATCGATAGAAGAAATGGAGTTCTAGCGAAATAGCTATAATTTTAGTAGACTGAAACATTGGAACTTGCCGATAATAGGGCTCAAAGTGGGCGAAATCACCGATGCGTAAATGTCATCGATACCGCTAACTTCGCGAAAGCATAATTCCGTTAGTTTCCGATCAAATTTCATAATTTTGGTGGCTTTATGATCGGAAAAAGATTCTCTATCATTTCATAAGAATTTTTTTTTTTTCCAAAAATTTTTCAACCCCAGGAACACGTTTCTGAGAAGGCCTGTCGACCCCCCAAAGGGTTAATAATCTGGGATTCTTATTTAAGTGTGTAGGTACCTATTTGACAATTTTATTTTTATAACTGTGTACCTATTTACATAAACTTGAATATGCCACTTCTGAGGTGCTTCAGTCTTTATTGGCAGATGCATCTTATGGACAGGATTATATGCATACCCTTTAAGTTTAGGCTATGTAGATACAAATTTGACAATTGATTAAAGGTTAAAAACTTAAAATTGTCAAATCAAGAGAATTAGCAGAAGAATACCTTTCAGTGATGGTGAGCTTTGCTCAAAGAAAGGTTTGGGCTCCATAAGTTTTAATTTGCCTAATTAATTAAACATTTTTTCCATACAATAACTGGAGAATTAGTTTTGGGCTTTGTGAGGTGCCAATTTGTTTTTAATTTTGTAGGTGCCAATTTGTCATTTTTACTTAAGAAACTGGAATATTAGTACATAGGATAAATTGTGAATGCCTTCAAATATTCAATGCTAATATTTAACAGCAATAGGACCTTTTGCAGCATTCAGTATTAATCCTGATGTGTCCATTGAAGTAGAAGGAACTTGGCTTATATGAGAACACCTTTCTCAGATTACAGTGACAAAAACACATCTAGTTTCCAGTAATATTTTTCTATCCTTTCCTGGTACATATATGCCTTCCCATCCTGAAAGTGGGACTTACACTAATGCTAATGAAAAAATAGAATTACCACAACAGTATTATACTACAAACCATTAGTCAAAAACTTGCTAAAATTTATCTCATGAAAACAATCTACTTTTAGTAACTACAGGTAAACCCTTGATATACGTAATGGACTTTAGAAATACAGAACAAAATCTTATCAATCAACTGATTTGGGAACAATGGACTAAGTCCACTGGTTAAAGAATTGTCGGATCTTGTTATTATCACAGCAAAACAATCTCTTCTCTAGCCACCACAATAACCATTACTGGCCACCCGCACCTCCTTATTAGTCAGTTATAATGAGGGTTTATTCTATCATTTACCATACCTGTCATATGTGTCACCTTTTCTTCCCACTGGAACATCAAATTCGACTAGGTCATAAGCATCATAACTCTGAGTTTTGCGCAAGTCCCACTTAATGCCAGACCCTCTTAGCATCACACCACTGAAAAATTAAATAATTACTTCTGTAATAACTACATATACGTATACATAATCTAAAATGATTATAACTATGGCCATAATTTTTAATGGGGTGGACCAGTAGGCCAGTGAAAAGCCTCGATCAGATGACCAAAAGCTCCAACGGCAGGTCATCATCTGACAAAGACCTGCGTCAGGAAACCCTTGTCCTGTTTCCTGATGAGCCTTACCTAACCTAAACTACATATACATCATGTAAACTAGGAAAATTATAATATTTATAATGAATTTTTTTGTTAATTTACTGACAATTTTAAAAGCTTCCTAAAATGATGCTTTACACTAAGAAAACAAGGTTTTTACAAGCCAGTTTATTATTATATTACAAAATGAATGTCAAACTTCAGTCTCCTACCTTAGCTGATCATAAGGAAAAGTATAAAACAATTTTCAGGCAGTTCATTTATCTTCTTCTTCTTTTCAACAAACCGGCTGTATCCCACTGAAGCAAGGTGGCCAAGAAAGAAAAACAAAAGTTTCTCTTTTTAACTTTAGTAATGAATACATTAGAAGAGGTTACTAGCCCCTTGCTCCCGGGATATTAGTCACCTCTTACAACACGCATGACTTATGGAGGAAGAATTCTGGTCCACTTGCCCATGGAGATAAGAGGGAATAAACAAGAACTAGTAAGAAAATAGAAGATAACCCAGAGGGGTGTGTATATATATATATATGCTTGTACATGCATAAGTACTGTGACCTTAGTATAAGTAGAAAGACATACCTGAAATTTTCCATGTTTATGAGACAGAAAAAAGGCACCAGCAATCCTACCATCATGTAAAACAATTACAGGCTTCCGTTTCACACTCACTTGTCAGGACGGTAGTACGTCCCTGGGCAGTTGCTGTCTACCAACCTACTACCTAGGCAGTTCATATATATCTGACAGATATATTGCCATCTTTAAGATTATTCATTATGGAAAATAACTAGAAATCATGAAAAGTAACTATAAATTATAAAAAATAACGAAAAATGACAAAATTATGAGAACTAAAAATTAGGAAAAATAACCATAAATTACAAAATAAATAAACATTACCAAAAAAAAAAAAAAAAAAAACTACATTTGAACTATTTTTGATGATACTTAAGAATATGCCCTTGAAAACATGAAGGGAGACCATTTTAGCATGGCAAAAGGCTGTTTTCTCTCGTCCGATTTTTCCCTGTCTGAGGTGCCTTTTACAGCACACTTATCGTATAAAAACTCTCATAACCTTACCTTTGATATACCTTTGAAGAGTTTCGAGAGTATCTACTCTCTGAGCCCGGCCATGGGCCAGGCTCGTCTGGTGCTTGCCTGGTCAACCAGGCTGTTGCTGCTGGAGGCCCGCTGCCCCACATATCCATCACAGCCTGGTTGATCTGGCACCTGGTGAAGATATTTGTCCAGTTTCCTCTTGAAGGCTTCTACACTGGTTCCAGCCGTGTTTCGGATATCTTCTGGTAAGATGTTGAATAGTCTGGGACCCCGGATGTTAATACAGTGCTCCCGTATTGTCCCCACCGCACCCCTGCTCCTCACTGGGTTTATTTTACACTTTCTCCCATATCTCTCACTCCAGTATGTTGTTATGTCAGTGTGCAGATTTGGGACCAGGCCCTCAAGTACTTTCCATGTATATATTATCATGTATCTCTCTCTCCTCCGCTCCAATGAGTACATGTTCAAGACTTGAAGGCGTTCCCAATAATTTAGATGTTTCAATGGCTCAATGTGAGCCGTAAACGATCTCTGGATTTGTTCCAGCTCTGCTATTTCTCCTGCCCTGAACGGGCCGTCAGCACTGAGCAGTATTCTAAGTGAGGGAGCACTAGCGATTTGAATAGTGTCACCATCGGCATTATTTCCCTTGTTTTGAAAGTTCTCAATACCCACCCCGTCATCTTCCTGGCTGTTGTGATCTTTGTCTTGTTATGGTCTTTAAACGACAGATCAGCAGACATAATTATTCCCAAGTCCTTTACGTGTTCCTTTCGTTCTATGTGGTGACCCTCTTGCGTTTTGTATATAGTGTTCCTTTTGAGTTCTTCATTTTTTCCATACCTAAGCAGCTGAAACTTATCACCATTGAACGTCATGTTGTTCTCCACTGCCCATTGGAAGACCTTGCTTATGTCCTCCTGTAATTTTTCAGTGTCCTCTACCGTAGTGACTTTCATGCTTATTTTAGTGTCATCTGCAAATGACCATTTTCGACCGAATTTTCAAAATTACTTAAAATCACACCAGGGGTACTTTTTTCTATGCTGATTCAGAATATACACTTAAAAATATAAAATCAGATCATTTTATCATCATACGAGGCCCTCCTTTCCCGGTAATGCCTAATAGAGGAAGCTAATATGTCTCATAAACACGCTGGATAACAGGTATATCTAGCTACTTCTACTTACACTTTAGGTCACACTACACTGGCATACACATGCATATATATACATACACACATCTAGGTTTTTCTTCTTTTTCTTAATAGCTCTTGTTCTTTTTATTTTCTCTATTGTCCATGGGGAAGTGGAAAAGAATCTTTCCTCCGTAAGCCATGCGTGTCGTATGAGGCGACTAAGATGCCGGGAGCAATGGGCTAGTAACCCCTTCTCCTGTACAAATCTACTAAAAACGAGAAGAAGAAAAACTTTATAAAATTGGGTTGTCTGAATGTGCGTGGATGTAGTGCGGATGATAAGAAAGAGATGATTGCCGATGTTATGAATGAAAAGAAGTTGGATGTCCTGGCCCTAAGCGAAACAAAGCTGAAGGGGGTAGGCGAGTTTCAGTGGGGAGAAATAAATGGGATTAAGTCAGGAGTATCTGAGAGAGTTAGAGCTAAGGAAGGGGTAGCAATAATGTTGAAGGATCAGTTATGGAAGGAAAAGAGGGAATATAAATGTGTAAATTCAAGGATTATGTGGATTAAAATAAGGGTCGGATGCGAAAAGTGGGTCATAATAAGCGTGTATGCACCTGGAGAAGAGGAGTGTAGAGGAGAGAGAGATTTTGGGAGATGTTAAGCGAATGTATAGGAACTTTTGAACCAAATGAGAAGTAATTGTGGTAGGGGACCTAAATGCTAAAGTGGGAGAAACATGCAGAGAGGGTGTAGTAGGTAAGTTTGGGGTGCCAGGTGTAAATGATAATGGGAGCCCTTTGATTGAACTTTGTATAGAAAGGGGTTTAGTTATAGGTAATACATATTTTAAGAAAAAGAGGATAAATAAGTATACAAGATATGATGTAGGGCGTAATGACAGTAGTTTGTTGGACTATGTATTGGTAGATAAAAGACTGTTGAGTAGACTTCAGGATGTGCATGTTTATAGAGGGCTACAGATATATCAGATCACTTTTTAGTTATAGCTACAGTGGGAGTAAAAGGTAGATGGGATACAAGGAAAATAGAATCAGTAAGTAAAGAGAGGTGAAGGTTTATAAACTAAAAGAGGAGGCAGTTAGGGTAAGATATAAACAACTATTGGAGGATAGATAGGCTAGTGAGAGTGTAGGCAATGGGGTCGAAAATGTATGGGGTAGATTTAAAAATGTAGTGTTAGAGTGTTCAGCAGAAGTTTGTGGTTACAGGCGAGTGGGTGCAGGAGGGAAGAGGAGCGATTGGTGGAATGATGATGTAAAGAGAGTAGTAAGGGAGAAAAAGTTAGCATATGAGAGGTTTTTACAAAGTAGAAGTGATGCAAGGAGGGAAGAGTATATGGAGAGAAAAGAGAGGTTAAAGAGTGGTGAAGCAATGTAAAAAGAGAGCAGATGAGAGAGTGGGTGAGATGTTATCAGCAAATTTTGTTGAAAATAAGAAAAAGTTTTGGAATGAGATTAATAAGTTGAGGAAGCCTAGAGAACAAATGGATTTGACAGTTAAAAATAGGAGAGGAGAGTTATTAAATGGAGAGTTAGAGGTATCGGGAAGATGGAGAGAATATTTTGAGGATTTGTTAAATGTTGATGAAGACAGGAAGCTGTGATTTCGTGTGTAGGGCAGGAGGAATAACATCTTGTAGGAGTGTGGAAGAGCCAGTTGTGGGTGTAGGGAAGTTCGTGAGGCAGTGGGTAGAATGAAAGGGGTAAGGCAGCTGGGATTGATGGGATAAAGATAGAAATGTTAAAAGCAGGTGGGGATATAATTTTGGAGTGGTTGGTGCTATTATTTAATAAATGTATGGAAGAGGGTAAGGTACCTAGGATTGGCAGAGAGCGTGTATTGTTCCTTTGTATAAAGGCAAAGGGGACAAAAGAGTGCAAAAATTATAGGGGAATAAGTCTGTTGAGTGTACCTGGTAAAGTGTATGGTAGAGTTATTATTGAAAGAATTAAGAGTAAAACAGAAAGCAGGATAGCAGATGAACAAGGGGCTTTAGGAAAGGTAGGGGTGTGTAGACCAAGTGTTTACAGTGAAACATATAGGTGAACAGTATTTGGATAAGGGTAAAGATGTTTTTGTGGCATTTATGGATTTGGAAAAGGCGTATGATAGGGTAGATAGGGGGCAATGTGGCAGATGTTGCAGGTGTATGGAATAGGAGGAAGGTTACTGAAAGCAGTGAAGAGTTTTTATGAGGATAGTGAGGCTCAGGTTAGAGTGTGTAGGAGGGAAGGGGACTATTTCCCAGTAAAAGTGGGCCTTAGACAAGGATGTGTGATGTCACCGTGGTTGTTCAATATATTTATAGATGGGGTTGTAAGAGAAGTGAATGCGAGGGTCTTGGCAAGAGGTGTTGGGCTAAAAGATAAAGAAGCAAATACAAAGTGGGAGTTGTCACAGTTGCTTTTGCTGATGACACTGTGCTTTGGGAGATTCTGAAGAGAAGCTGCAGAGGTTGGTGGATGAATTTGGTAGGGTGTGTAAAAGAAGAAAATTGAAAGTGAATATAGGAAAGAGTAAGGTGATGAGGATAACAAAAAGAATAGGTGACGAAAGATTGGATATCAGATTGGAGGGAGAGAGTATGGAGGAGGTGAATGTATTCAGATATTTGGGAGTGGACATGTCGGCGGATGGGTCTATGAAGGATGAGGTGAATCATAGAATTGATGAGGGAAAAGGGTGAGTGGAGCACTTCGGAGTCTGTGGAGACAAAGAACCTTGTCTATGGAAGTAAAAGGGAATGTATAGAGTATAGTTATACCAACGCTCTTATATGGGTGTGAAGCATGGGTGATGAATGTTGCAACGAGGAGAAGGCTGGAGGCAGTGGAGATGTCATGTCTGAGGTCAATGTGTGGTGTGAATATAATGCAGAGAATTCGGAGTTTGGAAATTAGGAGGAGGTGCGGGATTACCAAACGATTGTCCAGAGAGCTGAGGAGGGTTGTTGAGGTGGTTTGGACATGTAGAGAGAATGGAACGAGACAGAGTGACTTCGAGTGTGTATAAATCTGTAGTGGAGGGAAGGCGGGGTAGGGGTCGGCCTAGGAAAGGTTGGAGGGAGGGTAAAGGAAGTTTTGTGTGCGAGAGGCTTGGACTTCCAGCAAGCATGTGTGAGCGTATTTGATAGGAGTGAATGGAGGCATATGGTTTTTAATACTTGACGTGCTGTTGGAGTGTGAGCAAAGTAACATTTATGAAGGGATTCAGGGAAACCGGCAGGCCGGACTTGAGTTCTGGAGATGGGAAGTACAGTGCCGGCACTCTGAAGGAGGGGTGTTAATGTTGCAGTTTTATAACTGTAGTGTAAAGCACCCTTCTGGCAAGACAGTGATGGAGTGAATGATGATGAAAGTTTTTCTTTTTCGGGCCACCCTGCCTTGGTGGGAATCGGCCGATGTGTTAATAAAAAATAAAAATATACGTCTTACGAGCCACTGTTTCGGACGAATATATACTCTCAAATTCTAGCGGCTTCAAATCAAGCGGGAGAAAGCTGATAGGCCCACATATGAGAGAATGGGTCTGTGTGGTCAGTGTGCGCTGTATAAAAAAAAATCCTGCAGCACGCAGTGCATAATGAGAAAAAAAAACTCCGACCGTTTTTTTGGATTAAAACGCAGTCTTTGAGGTGTATTTTCGTATAGTATTTTTGGTTGTATACTCTTTTTTATGGTCTCATTTGATAGAATGGAAAACATACTACAGAAATATAGATGATTTTGATTAGTTTCATGATGAAAACGACCTTGAAATTGAGCTCAAAGTAGGGGAAATGTTAGATTTTTGCAAATGTTCAAGAGTAAACAAATCACGCCACACGTCCAATACACATCAATTGGTGAGTGTAATATTCTTTCACAAGTGCACTGATATTATTTATACCATTTTTTACAATAATGCAATAGTCTGCATAACGGTAAATCATCTATTTTTTGTGTGAATAAAAAATCAAAATAGAAAGCAAGAGTAATATAAGAGAGGCCTAAAGATTGTTTATTCTGGACCCTATTTTGAAATTGACAACTTTTTTATTTTGCATGAAATTGGCCAAATTGCCAATTTCTGACCACTTTATTGGGTAGTTGACATCGGTAAATTGGGGGTTTCTTGCACTCAATCGATAGAACAAATGGAGTTCTAAAGGAATAGCTATGAGTTTGGTCGACTGGAACAATGGAACTGGCCGGAAATAGGGCTCAAAGTCGGCGAAATTGCCGATGCGTATATATCGCCAAGATAACTAACTTCGCGAGAGCGTAACTCCATAAGTTTTCAATAAAATTTCATACTTTTGGTGTCATTACCATCGGGAAAAGATTCTCTATCATTTCATAAGAATTTTTTTTTTTTTAAACTTTGCGACAACAGGAGAGCACTCATGATTAGGGGTTGCGACAGTCACAGGGTTAAGGGGCCCATATACTGCGGTGTAATACGGATTTGCTGAACTGCATCTTCTAAATTTAAGTTTCAAAATACAAACTTCCAAATCTTAAGTCTGGCAAGACAGTTTCCTGGTATCATTTTACATTATTATATGCAGTATTACAGCACCTTCCTTATAATCCAACAAAGTCAAATGCCATACACAATATTTCTCTACTCTAGATTAACATACTCGGAAATAACTCCCAAATATTCAAGACCTTATTTCTCAGTACCTATTTCCCATCAAGAATCCCACTCTTCATCACACCCTATACACCACCTTCCATCAATCAAATATTTATAAACCCTCTTCACCCACCTATATTGCTCCATTCTCTCTACATAACCAAACCAATTCAACAACTCTTCCATAGATACAAGAAATGACATAAGAGATGCAATAAAAGCCCATCCCATGCACAATGGCAATAAACTCATCCTTGTTGTTTCTTGCACTATAAACTAAACATCTTATGACCCCCAAATAATTTTTAAGTGAGTGTGTCATCCTGAGAATAACAACATACCTGAAGCCATAGTTAAGAGCTTCCTCAGCAGTTACAGTACCGATGTCAATTGTCCTTTGTTTCCAGATGCGGTTGTTTGTGAGGACATCCTCTACCTCATCAAGGCGTTCACCAAACTTGCTGATGAAGTCATAAATGTCATCCATTAGGCCAATTGGGAGGTCCTATTTAAAACAATGAAGATGCAAGATTAACTGTGTGTTTATCATGTAAAAAAGTAATTATCAAGCCCAGGTATGCACAACTTTTTTTTTCATGAGGGGGACAAATACTATGAGCAAGCAGGTGAAATATTAGGTTGATAATTCAGTGTAAACAGTAAGATAAGAATTGTAAAGCTTATATAATTTACTGGTAATGATAAAATTACACAACTCCTGATGTGGATAAAATAGAAGTCAGTACAGTACAGTGGACCCCCAGTTTACGTACTGCTCCAAACTCGAACAATTATGTAAGTGTATTTTTATAAGTGCTTTTGTAAGTGTATTTTTGGGGGTCTAAAAGGACTAATCTAATTTACATTATTCCTTATAGGAACAAATTCGTTTGGTAATGGCACTTGAACAGCATTCTGGAACGAATTAATTATGTAAACTGGGGTACCACTGTATAACGTAAAGTCTAAAAACAGCAACTTTTAAGATTTTCGAGATGTCCTAAACTCACAGAAAGTAAAATAGTTTTAGATTATTTTTTAATATAAAGTATTATCCTACATCTACCATAAAAATTAAAAAAAAAAAAAAAAAAAAATATTAGCTTCCAGGGTGCTTTACATTTATGAGGTTATGCTCATCTAATTTAATATGGAGGTCAAGGCATTAAGACAAATTGCTTTTAGGATTACTCTCTCAAGAAAAATTCAGATACTTTCACTCAATTATAGTACCAAGCACACTTGTAAAGGATACTTATTATGGATGATTCCAATCAGAAAGCAGATTGGGAGAAATGGGACCCAAATGGAATACAAGAAACATGTATCGCTAAGTTGATGTAAGTGATTAGAGAAAACTTTATGAGTTTGTGTAAGCAGATTTGCTTATGTGAATTTGCTATCAAGTGAAGTTTTATTACTATCAGCAGTTCCATATACATGATAAACAAAAGTTGTATGCAACTGGTACAGCTAAAGGCATGCCAACAGCCTGGCATGCCTTTAGAGAATAAAACAAGCAATACTGTAAAATGAGATTTTAAAGAAAATATTCAAGAGAATTTTATGAAATACAGTACTGCATTCCACTGCATTTATGTATTTAGAAAAGGCATATGATAGAGTGGATAGGGGAGCAATGTGGCAGATGTTGAAAGTACATATATGGAATAGGTGGTAGATTACTAAAAGCATTTAAGAGTTTATATGAGGATAGTCCTAGGTAGTAGGTTGGTAGAAACAACTGTCCAAGGGAACCATTCCAAAGTTAAAAATAAAACATAATTGTTTTACATGATGGTAGGATTGCTGGGGTTTTTTCTGTCTGTAAACATGAAAGATTTCAGGTACATCTTGTTACTTCATTTAACTTTGGGTTCACTCACCTGCATGTCAATGTATATATATATATTTTTTTTTTTTTTTAACAAGTCG
>WNWK01013767.1:27636-39002 GCA_009830355.1 Cherax destructor | reverse complement strand
AAATAAAGAAAAATTGATATCACATTGGAGAGAGGGATTATGGAAGAAGTAAATGTTTTCAGATATTTGGGAGTTGATGTGTCAGCAGATGGGTTTATGAAGGATGAGGTTAACCATAGAATTGATGAAGGAAAAAGGTGAGTGGTGCATTGAGGTATCTGTGGAGACAAAAACGTTATCCATGGAGGCAAAGAAGGGAATGTACGAAAGTATTGTGGTACCAACACTCTTATATGGGTGTGAAGCATGGGTTGCAAATGCTGCAGCGAGGAGGAGGCTGGAGGCAGTGGAGATGTCCTGTCTAAGGGCAATGTGTGGTGTAAATATTATGCAGAAAATTCGGAATGTGGAAATTAGGAGAAGGTGTGGAGTTACTAAAAGTATTTGTCAGAGGGCTGAAGAGGGGTTGTTGAGGTGGTTTGGTCATTTAGAGAGAATGGATCAAAGTAGAATGACTTGGAGAGCGTATAAATCTGTAGGGGAAGGAAGGCGGGTAGGGTCGTCCTAGAAAAGGTTGGAGGGAAGGGTTAAAGGAGGTTTTGTGGCGAGGGCTTGGACTTCCAGCAAGCATGTGTGAGCGTGTTAGATAGGAGTGAATGGAGACGAATGGTTTTTGGGACATGACGATCTGTTGGAGTGTGAGCAGGGTAACATTGTGTGAAGGGATTCAGGGAAACCAGTTAATTGATTTAGTTGGACTTGAGTCCTGGAAATGGGAAGTACAATGCCTGCACTTTAAAGGAGGGGTCTGAGATAGTGACAGCTGGGAGGGACTTTTCTCAGCTGTAGTATCTGAGCTCCTCTGCAAAGACAGTGATTATGTATGAGTGTGGTGAAAGTGTTGAATGATGATGAAAGTTTTTTTCTTTTGGGGATTTTCTTCTTTTGGGTCACCCTGCCTCGGTGGGAGACGGCCGACTTGTTGAAAAAAAAAAAAAAATATATATATATATACACACACACACACACACACCCTTTGGGTTTTCTTCTATTTTCTTCCTAGTTCTTGTTCTTATTTCCTCTTATCTCCATGGGGAAGTGGAACAGAATTCTTCCTCCGTAAGCCATGCATGTCGTAAGAGTCGACTAAAATCCTGGGAGCAAGGGGCTAGTAACCCCTTCTCCTGTATACATTACTAAAGTTAAAAAGAGAAACTTTTGTTTTTCTTTCTGGGCCACCCTGCCTCGGTGGGAAATGGTCGATTTTTTGAAAAAAAAAAAAAAATGAGGATAGCGAGACTCGGGTTAGGGTATGTAGGAGAGATTATTTTCCAGTAAAAATAAACTTTAGATAGGGATGCATGATGTCACTATGGTTTTTGAACATATTTATAGATGGGGTTGTAAAGGAAGTGAATGTTAGTGTGTTGGGGAGAGATGTAAAAATGCATAATCTAATACAAAGTACGAGTTGTTACACTTATTTTTGCTGCTTATTACAATATTCTTTATTTGTAATAGGCAATATTAGTCTAGGGGAAGGAGAATTTATTCTCAAGTAATATCGTAATAAGAACTCTATTCTGAGGATATGATTTATATCAACGAGGAGATCGAAAAGACTGATAAAATATAATTTTAATATAACATAGACCACGTTATTTACTTAAGGTATTTCTTGCGTACCTTTTTCTTAGTTATATTGTATATACTTAAACCTTACACACAACTTATAGATTAACTCGGCAATCATTCTTCACTGAATGTGCCTTTAAAATAAACATGAGCAATAAAGTTATATAGACTATTTTCTGAGCCAAAAACAGAAGTCTCTAAACAGATTGAGTACTTCTTTATGATGAAAATATGTCCAGATCTCACAATGTCTGTGGACTAGAGATTATAACTCTAGTTCTAATGGCTTCTCAAAGTGAGCAAGCAACGGTGACCTTCTCTAAGGAGAGAGGCGATGAACTCACTCCTCTAGTAAGAGAAGTTACTACTCCTTGTCAGAAGTGGGTGTGTGAACCTACTGACTACTCTACCACACTCACCTCTGACGTAAGCTCGCGTCAGGCGAGTAGTCACCAGAGGCGAGGTCACACAAACATTGAATAGTTGTTACCACTGGTATGATCCCTCCTATATACATATACAGTGGACCCTCGGTTATCGGCCATAATTCGTTCCAGAATGCTGTTCGAGTGCCGTTACCGAACGAATTTGTTCCCATAAGAAATAATGTAATTTAGATTAGTCCGTTTAGACCCCCAAAAATATACTTACAAAAGCACTTACAAAAATACACTTACATAATTGTTCGAGTTTGGAGCAGTACGAAATCCGGGGGTCCCCCGTATATTAAATGAATACTACATGAAAGGTGAAAATGAATATGTAATATTATAAAGCTGATTAACATCGTTTTAGCTATTAACGATGGTAATCGCAATGTAATATTAGATAGATGAACAAAAATACAAGATACTGTATATATAAAGAAACTGCATCTGGGCATAACACTGCTGATACTGTGCTTTTGGGAGATTCTGAAGAGAAGCTGCAAAGGTTGGTAGACGAATTTGGGAGGGTGTATAAAAGGAAATTAAAAATGTACATCTGAAAAAACAAAGTGAAGAGGGTAGCAAAAAATTTAGGTAATAAAGGATTGGATATCAGATTGGAAGGAGGGAGTATGGAGGAAGTAAATGTGTTCAGATATCTGGGAGTGAACTTGTTAGTAGACAGATCTATGAGACGAGATGAACTGACGAGGAAAAAAAGGTGGGTGGTGCACTGAGGCATCTGTGAAGACAAAGAACATTATCTACAGAGACAAAAAGGAGAATTTATCACAGAACAGGTGGGGGTTGAACCAGGGCTGTGGAGTTGGAGTCAGAAGCAATTCTTGGGTTACTGGAGTCTAAGTTAGAATGGGTAAAAATGTAAGTAAAGGAGTCAGAGGTGCCACAAATAAAGGAGTCAGAGTCAAAGGTTTTATTTGCCGACTCCACAGCCCTGGTTTGAACCCATGGCCAGTATATGGTACTAACACTCTTATATGGGAGTGAAGAATAGGCTGTGAATGTTGCAGCAAGAAGGTTGGAGGCAGTGGAGATGTCAAATTTGAGGGCAATGTATAGTGTATATATTATGCAGAGAATTCGTAGTTTGGAGATTACAAGGTGTGGGATTATGAAAAGTATTATCCACAGAGCAGAGGAAGGGTTGTTGAGGTGGTTCGGATATTTAGAGGATGGAGCAAAACTGGATGACTGGGGAGGGTGAATAAACCTGTAGTGGAGGAAAGGCAGGTGGGGGTCACCATAGGAAAAGTTGGAGGGAGGGAGAGTAAAGAAGATTTTGTATCTAACACACACACATCCAGCAGATAACAAAAAAAGGCACAATACCGTGACTGGAACAATACACAAATAACCCGCAATTGAAGAGAGGAGCTTACGACGACGTTTTGGTCTGTACCCTATGTGAGCCACTAGCTCCCTTGCAGTGCTCCTCTTTCTTAGTATTTGACTGACTCCACTACTACTACTACCACTACTACTACCACTACTACTACCTCTACTACTACCACTATTACTCCTCCATCACTTTCTCTTGTTCCTGCCCCTCTCGGTTGCCTATATAAACCTCCCTCCCTCCCTTTCTGTTAGTGTGACTTTGTAAATGGTCCAAGTCAGACCGAAACGTCGTCGTAAGCTCCTCTCTTCAATTGCGGGTTATTTGTGTATCCTGCAGATGTGTGTGTGTGCATGTTAGATAGGAGGGAGTGGAAGCAAGTGGTTTGTATGACTTGATGTGCTGTTGGAATGTGAGCAAGTTAACATTTATGAAGAGATTCTGGAAAACTGGTTAGCTGAACTCGAGTTCTGGAGGTGGGAAGTACAGTGCCTGCACTTTGAAGGAGGGGTTGGGATATCGGCAGTTTGGAGGGGCATCTGAACTGCAGTATCGGCATGCCTCTAGCAAGACAGTGATGCTCTGAGTGATGGTGAAAGTGTTACTTCTTTTTTGGATCACCCTGCCTTTGCAGGAGATGACCGGTGTGTTAAAAGAAAAAAGTACTACGGTACTATATAAAGAATTAATATACCGAGTGAAAATAAGGCTATGAATCACTAAAAAAAGATGATATACAAAGAGATGACTCGGGTGTACCAAAGTATCAGTATACATGGCTATCGGCTAATTTAACCCTTTGGGGGTCGATAGGCCTTCTCGGAAACCTGTTCCTGGGGTCAAAAATTTTTTGGGAAAAAAAAAAAAAAAATCTTATGAAATGATAGAGAATCGTTTTCCGAACATAAAGCCACCAAAATTATGAAATTTGATCGAAAACTAACGGAATTATGCTTTCGCAAAGTTAGCGGTATCGATGACACTTACGCATCGGCAATTTTGCCCACTTTGAGCCCTATTTTCGGCAAATTCCATTCTTTCAGTCTACTAAAATTATAGCTATTTCGCTAGAACTCCATTTCTTCTATCGATTGAGTACAAGAAACCGCCTATTTACCAATTTTAACTACCCAAAATAGTGGTCAGAAAATGCCAATTTGGATAATTTCACACAAATTTCAAATGATGCCAATTTCAAAATAGGGTCCAGAATAAACAATGCAGACATTCCTGGCACTAAAATAACATCTTCTCTGTTCATTAGTCACGTCTCCAGGCCCCTCTTACATTACTTTTGCTTTTCATTTTGAATTTTTATTCTCACAAAAAATAGAAGATTTACTGTTATGTATACAACTGCATCATTGTAAAAATGGTATAAATAATATCAGAGCACTTGTGCAAGAATATTAGACTCGCCAGTTGATGTGTATTGGACGCATGGTGTGATTTGTTTACTCTTGAACATCGTCAAAAATCGAACATTTTCGCTACTTTGAGCTCAATTTCAAGGTACTTGTCATTGTCAAACCAATCAAAATCATCACTATTTCTGTAATATATCTTCCATTCTATCAAATGAGACCACAAAAACGAGAATACATCAATAAATACCATACGAAAATAGACTGCAAAGTCTCTGTTTTAAACGAAAAAAACGGTCAGAGTATTTTTTCTCATTATGCAGTGTGTGGTGCAGGATTTTTTTTATACTGTGCACACTGACCACATAGACCCATTCTTTCATATGTAGGGCTACCAACCGTTTCCCACTTAATTTGAGGCCACTAGAATTTACGCGTACTAGTACGGCACCAACCCCTGCTCGTAAAACGTACTAGTACGGCACTGACCCCGAAAGGGTTAAGGTATTGATACCAGTATTGGAAGGTACTAATTTTAAATCTACCAATACTAGTATTGGTGAGTACTGACTAATTCTGAAGATATCAAAACCAGTATTTGTGAGTACAGCCTCTCCTCACTTAACAACGGAGTTCCGCTCCTAAGACCACGTTGGTAAACAAATTTGTCGCTAAGCAAGGAGCATAGTATAATGGTAGTGGGTTTGTGTCAACCATCTTTGATATTGTTTTAATGTTACCTTTGCAAAATTTTTAGTACAGTAGAACGTCATTTAGCACGAGATTATGTTGCACGTTACCGGTATTGCACGATTTAAGATTTGCGACACATTATCATCTTACACGACGTAAAGATGATATTACACGGTTCGGCAGGAGGGGAAAAATTTTAAGCGCATGGTTATTTACTGCCTAAGAATCCTCATGCTTTGAGGAAAAGGGAATTTGTTGTTTTTCCTTCCTGCAAACTAAGTTTATTCAGATACACGGGGCCAGGAGCTGAGTATCGACCCCTGCAACCACAATTAGGCGAGTACAGTTACATACATTATCAAACATAGCAGCATATGTGTAGAGAACCTAGGATAACCCAAGTCAGTCAATGGAAATACTGTCACTGACTTTTTTGGGTTATCCTAGGTT
Source organism: Cherax destructor (assembly GCA_009830355.1). Classification (NCBI taxonomy): domain Eukaryota; kingdom Metazoa; phylum Arthropoda; class Malacostraca; order Decapoda; family Parastacidae; genus Cherax; species Cherax destructor. Next base: position 33,135 of record WNWK01013767.1, on the reverse strand, counting down.
CTCTACACATATGCTGCTATGTATGATAATCTTCGTAACTGTATCTGTGTATACCTGAATAAACTTACAGTTTGTGGGAAGGAAAAACAAATAACCATTCTCACAAGCAGTCTTGTTACTACTACTGTTGTTGTGGTTCAGAAGACACCACCCGCCTTACCCACCCACCACGGACCCCACCATCCCAGCATTCTCCATACGCGTCAAGAAGTCCTGGCTACAAGCCAGCTGTGTTTGTGAAGAATAAAATAAGAGTGAATTGTGTTTTGATCTTGAATTAACGAAGAAAACAAAGATATTAGACAAGACATAACCCGTGGCCGTAATGAAGTGTTACTTTGTACACATAAAAAGATGTAAACATAAATTTGTGTGACTGACTGACTTGACTGACTGAACGACTTGACTGACTTGACTGACTGACTGAATGACTTGACTGACTGACTGAATGACTTGACTGACTGACTGAATGACTTGACTGACTGACTGAATGACTTGACTGACTGACTGAATGACTTGACTGACTGACTGAATGACTTGACTGACTTACTGAATGGCTTGACTGGCTTACTGAATGGCTTGACTGACTTACTGAATGGCTTGACTGACTTACTGAATGGCTTGACTGACTTACTGAATGGCTTGACTGACTTACTGAATGGCTTGACTGACTTACTGAATGGCTTGACTGACTTACTGAATGGCTTGACTGACTTACTGAATGGCTTGACTGACTTACTGAATGGCTTGACTGACTTACTGAATGGCTTGACTGACTTACTGAATGGCTTGACTGACTTACTGAATGGCTTGACTGACTTACTGAATGGCTTGACTGACTTACTGAATGGCTTGACTGACTTACTGAATGGCTTGACTGACTTACTGAATGGCTTGACTGACTTACTGAATGGCTTGACTGACTTACTGAATGGCTTGACTGACTTACTGAATGGCTTGACTGACTTACTGAATGGCTTGACTGACTTACTGAATGGCTTGACTGACTTACTGAATGGCTTGACTGACTTACTGAATGGCTTGACTGACTTACTGAATGGCTTGACTGACTTACTGAATGGCTTGACTGACTTACTGAATGGCTTGACTGACTTACTGAATGGCTTGACTGACTTACTGAATGGCTTGACTGACTTACTGAATGGCTTGACTGACTTACTGAATGGCTTGACTGACTTACTGAATGGCTTGACTGACTTACTGAATGGCTTGACTGACTTACTGAATGGCTTGACTGACTTACTGAATGGCTTGACTGACTTACTGAATGGCTTGACTGACTTACTGAATGGCTTGACTGACTTACTGAATGGCTTGACTGACTTACTGAATGGCTTGACTGACTTACTGAATGGCTTGACTGACTTGACTTGACTGAAACTTACTGAATGGCTTGACTGACTTACTGAATGGCTTGACTGACTTACTGAATGGCTTGACTGACTTAAAGTTAGACACTCAGTTCAACCATCGACTTCAGTTCAAGAACTTCTACTATCCACCTCAGCCCAGTAGGGCCACAGCATAACTCTCCACTCTCTTCACAATCATCCACAAACACCAGCACCCACAATTTAAGGTAAATACTATTATTTCTATTACATTTGTAGTCTTAAGCAGTATAAACAACATAATACATCACGATAATGAACTACAATTACATATTCACTTTTATTTTTGTAAGATCTGTTGGTCTAAAAAAAACTTGTTTGGCTTTTTGTGGACTCTCAGGAACGTAACCCTATTTTTCCCATTAGTTCTTTTAATTATTTAACACGAAATTATCTAACACGACTTTTTCAGGAACGTAACTATCGTGCTAAATGACGTTCTACTGTATACAGTATTTTTAAATGTTTATACAGTAGTGTAGTGTATATTGCAATAAGCAGAATAGAGGAATTCAGCTCTAATATACATTATTTAGGTATGCATACTGGTTAGAGAGCCCATCATATGTTCGAGTCGTCAGAAAACAAGTATGTCGCCAAGTGAGGAGAGGCTGTATTGGCTAATTTTGGTGGTATCGGTATATTAGCCTAAAACTGATATCAGTATTGACAAACATTTTGGTATTGTCTCATCACTAGATGGAACTATTGTATACATAATAAAACAAGAAAAAATATTCTTACAATGGCAACACCACCTGGTCGAACATATGCAGCATGAAGACGAGCCCCAGATGCTCGCTCATAAAATTCCATCATCTTCTCACGTTCTTCAAACAACCACAAAAAGGGAGTAAGTGCGCCAATATCCAATGCATGAGTTCCCAAGAACATGCAGTGGTTCAAGATACGTGTAAGTTCAGCAAACATAGCTGAAAATTAATGCATTATACATATAGCTGAGTAAAGACAGAATACACGTTCATTCATTAGCTGAAATTTAAAAATACAATGTTTCCCTGTATTTACAATAAGAAAATTCACCACAAACCTACAAACAGGAAATGAAAATTGTACAATGCTTAAGCTGAAACATCATCCATGTTTATTATGAATTTGTGGGATTACAGAATTGGAACCTGCTCTAGCCATAGTACTGTGACATCAACTAAATGTACACAGGAATAAAATCTAAACAATTATAAGCTCTGGTGGTAAAAAAAAAAAAGCCAAAGCTATTAGAAGTTTCAGACATTCCTGCCACTTCACATAGTATTGTAGCTGCCTCCTGCCTTCACAATTTCTAATGAAATCCTGTTTTCTATACAACCCCCCCTCCCACTCAAAGAGTATCCCAACACACTCTTTCCAAGAGAGACCAGTCTCTGACTGTCCACATTCCCAGTTTAGATCACCACTGTCTGTATTAGGCCCAATTATTCCTCTGGGATAGAGAAAGGTGTTAAATACACACATTTAGTATATAGGCCTGCAGGAAAGAAGCCTAGTGACTAGAATGTAAGGGTTAATTATACAAATAAGCTGGAACTAGGGACAAGATAAGAGTATCTTACATGGATAACTGTAACCAACCTACCAAGGCTCACTTGTACACAAATATCTCCCTGTTTAATGTATCTGGTTTAAAAGATAACTAAACAAACCCTTACACAGAATCACTAGAATTTAGTACAAGTACAGTGGTACCTCGGTTTTCATCGATAATTCATTCCAGAAGGCTGTTCGAGCGCCGTTACCGAACGAATTTGTTCCCATTAGGACAAATGTAAATTAGATTAGTCCGTTTCAGACCCCCAAAAATACACTTACAAAAGCACTTACAATAATACACTTACATAACTGTTCGAGTTGGGAGCTGTACGAAAACCGAGGTACCACTGTACGTATTCATGTTCTGAGTCACCATGAAAACTATAACACAAGCAAGACATACGTACAAATATATTTAAGCCCTTCTAAACTGCTGAGGAATCCATCTTTGAAATGAGATCTTATCAGACAGTTCTCATTAGTTACCTATGTCACTATATCATCAATGGATATGCTGGACAAAGTTTCACACCCCAAACTAGACAGAGACTGTTAGATTTATACATATGATATTATGCATAGATTGTTCTGCTAAATTTAATGACTGTACTTAGCATTAAAATAATAAATTCCTTCATTAAAATGAAGATCATAAGATATAGTAATGATTACAAGCAAGAAACAGGTGAGCAATCTTTAAGAACTATTCTAAAAACAAAAAATATATTTATATGAAGTACATACAGTTGTCTCAACAAATTCATGGGCTTGTGTGTTCACATATTTTCATTATGAAACTTTTTACTGTATGGCAACTAACAGAGATTCAATTATCCAACATTTTTCAGGCTCAATTGATTTCCCACACCCAAATCTCTTATTCTGGTCCTTATTTTTTTATGAATGTCAACATGACTCATGAATATCAACATTAACCAGATCAGAGTTATACATGCTTTTACAGAGATATTTTCTCAAACACAAAATGAACCCATATCCGAGACAAAAACCTGTTATGCAGACTTAATTTTGTATTATTTGTGTATTCTACTTTCACAGGATCTGTAGAAACAGCCCCACCTAATTTGTAGTAACAGCTGTACTAAAAACTCCCCTTTTAGTTGGGAATAATAATTGCCAAGAAATTAAAAACTTACTGCGAATATATTTTGCTCTGATTGGAACTTCCAGGCCCAGAAGCTTTTCCACGGCCAGAGAGAAAGCTTGCTCATTGCACATCATAGATACATAATCTAGACGATCAAAATAAGGCAGGGCCTGTGTGTAAGTCTTGTATTCAATAAGCTTCTCTGTCCCACGGTGCAGCAAACCTATATGAGGATCAGCACGAACCACAGTCTGTCAACAAAGTATTTGACATACAAATTTCAATGCCATATAACCATTTATTGCATTTAAAGCAAGGTGTAAATATACAGTGGACCCTCAAGTATCGTAAGGCTCATATATCGTAAAAATCGTGTTTCATAAGCTTTTTACGATTTCGTGTATAGTAAACGGCCTCGTGTTTCGTAACGTATTACACCTGTCCGCCTGCTCCGCGCCTGTGCAGGACGCAGGACACCCGCCAGTGAAGCGTTGTTTACCATTGAGAGAACATTACCCAGTGCGCTCTTTCAAACATTCCCAATACATTTGGTGTCTTTTTTGGTGGTTTAGTGATTGTCACTGTGAAATAAGTCACCATGGGTCCAAAGAAGCTTCCTAGTGGCACCCCTGTGGTAAAGAAAGTGAGGAACACCATCGAACTGAAGAAAGAGATTATAGAAAAATATGAGAGTGGCGTATGTCTGAGTGAGCTTGCCAGGATGTACAAGAAAACCTCATCTACTATCAGCTCTATCCTGGCAAAGAGTAATGAGATCAAGGAAGCTAATGTTGCAAAAGGGGTTGATATGTTAACGAAAAATAGATTGAAAACAGTGGATGAGGTTGAGAAGTTGTTGATGGTGTGGATCAGTGAAAAACAGATAGCGGGTGATAGTATTTCCACGGCAATAATTTGTGAAAAGGCAAGGAAGTTGCACGCAGATCTTGTCAAGACAATGCCTGCAACCAGTGTTGAGGCGAGTGATTTTAAAGCCAGCAAAGGCTGGTTTGAGAGGTTTAAGAAACGTAGTGGCATACACAGTGTTGTGAGGCATGGTGAGGGAGCCAGCTCAGACAAACGTGCAGCTGAAAAATTTGTGAAGGAATTCCAGGGGTTCGTAGACACTGAAAAATTTGAACCCCAACAAGTGTTTAATTGTGATGAAACAGGCCTGTTTTGGAAGAAAATGCCCAACAGGACCTTCATTACTCAGGAGGAAAAGGCACAGCCAGGACACAAGCCTATGAAAGACAGGCTAACTCTCATGATGTGTGCCAATGCCAGTGGTGATTTTAAAGTGAAGCCTTTACTGGTGTATCACTCTCAAAATCCCAGACCCTTCAAGAAACACAGTGTTGACAAGAATAAATTGTGTGTGCATTGGAAGGCTAACACCAAGACATGGGTCACTACGGAGATTTTCAA
>WNWK01013767.1:13270-27536 GCA_009830355.1 Cherax destructor | reverse complement strand
TCTTAACACCTGTAACAATCTAAGATCTAATATCATTATATAATAATTTAAACAGTAAAATTTCATCATATTGTAATTTTGAAAATAATTTTAACTAGAATAAACTCAATAAATTTCTCTAATATTAAGTACATAGTTTTTAAGGACTAGAATAAGCTGCCCCTAATGCCATGGCATGTCAGTGGCTCTCCTTGCACTCAATTTACATTGTAACTTCCGATACCCATGTAACCTGCAATGAAATAAAATTTGTTTGTTTGTTTGTTTGTATTATTATTATTATTATTATTATTATTATTATTATTATTATATACAAAATATGCACTCATAAAATTGTGCCTACTATCTATCTATATACAGTGGACCCCCGAGTATCGTAATTAATCCATTCCAGGAGCTATTACTTAACACGAAGTTTATGAAATTCGAACCCTTATTTCCCATAAGAAATAATGTAAATGCAATTAATCCGTTCCACAAAAAAATATTGACAATAAATATAATATAAATAACATTTACTTACCTTTATTGAAGAGACTTGCAGGCATCTGGAAGATAGGGATGATGACAGGGGCAGGGTGTTAGTGGTTGGAAGGGGGATCCCCCTCCAAAAGGACTTCAGGTAACAAGTCCCTCTCTGGGGTTACTTTCCTTCTTTTTCTTTTAATGCATGAATGCTACATTCCCTGCATGCCTGCTACACTCCCTGCATGCCTGCTACACTCCCTGCATGCCTGCTACACTCCTGCATGCCTGCTACACTCCTGCATGATGCTACACTCCCTGAATGAATGCTACACTCCTGCATGCCTGCTACACTCCCTGCATGCCTGCTACACTCCCTGCATGCCTGCTACACTCCTGCATGCCTGCTACACTCCTACATGAATGCTACACTCCCTGCATGCCTGCTACACTCCTGCATTCCTGCTACACTCCCTGCATTCCTGCTACACTCCTGCATGGATCTCACTCCCTGCATGCCTGCTACACTCCTGCATGATGCTACACTCCCTGCATGAATGCTACACTCCTGCTGAATGCTACACTCCTGCTTGAATGCTACACTCCCTGCATGAATGCTACACTCCTGCATGAGATGCTACACTCCCTGCATGAATGCTACACTCCCTGCATGAATGCTACATTCCCTGCATGAATGCTACACTCCTGCATGAGATGCTACACTCCTGCATGGAATGCTCACCTCCTGCATGAGATGCTACACTCCTGCATGAGCGCTCACTCCCTGCATGGATGCTACACTCCTGCATGAGATGCTACACTCCTGCATGAATGCAACACTCCTGCATGAATGCTACACTCCCAGCATGCCTGCTACACTCCTGCATGAATGCTACACTCCCAGCATGCCTGCTACACTCCTGCATGCCTGCTACACTCCCTGCATGCCTGCTACACTCCCTGCATGCCTGCTACACTCCCTGCATGAATGCTACACTCCCTGCATGAATGCTACACTCCCTGCATGAATGCTACACTCCCTGCATGCCTGCTACCACTGGGGTGCCACTGGGAAGCTTCTTTGGACCCATGGTGACTTATTTCACAGTGACAATCACTAAACCACCAAAAAAGGACACCAAATGTATTGTGAATGTTTGAAAGAGCGCGCTGGGTAATGTTCTCTCAATGGTAAACAACGCTACACTGGCGTCTTGCGCAGGTGCAAGCCAGGCGCGGAGCAGGTGGATATGTCTAATACGTTTCGCTAACCAAGCTTTTTTCGCTATCCGATTGCGAAAAAAGCTTTCGGTAACTAATTTTTTCGTTAACTAAAGCTTTCGTTAACCGAGGGTCCACTGTATATGTATATATATATATTTTTTTTTTTTTTTTTATTAACACATCGGCCGATTCCCACCAAGGCAGGGTGGCCCGAAAAAGAAAAACTTTCATCATCATTCACTCCATCACTGTCTTGCCAGAGGGGTGCTTTACACTACAGTTATAAAACTGCAACATTAACACTCCTCCTTCAGAGTGCCGGCACTGTACTTCCCATCTCCCGAACTCAAGTCCGCCTGCGGTTTCCTGAATCCTTCATAAATGTTACTTTGCTCACACTCCAACAGCACGTCAAGTATTAAAAACCATATGCCTCCATTCACTCCTATCAAATACGCTCACACATGCTTCAAATTCAAATTCAAATTCTTTATTTCATGTAATACAAGGTGGGGGGTACTTATAGTTATACATTAAAGTTGATATTACAAGATGTCCAATAATATGCCTGGTATGCCTGAGGCTTTTCAGAAGTCTTTGATAGGTCTTACTCAATAGCTATACAATGGATATACAGATTTAAGGTTAGGAGCTTGCTGGAAGTCAAGCCCCTCGCACACAAAACTTCCTTTACCCCCTCCCTCCACCCTTTCCTAGGCCGACCCCTACCCCGCCTTCCCTCCACTACAGATTTATACACTCTCGAAGTCACTCTGTCTCGTTCCATTCTCTCTACATGTCCAAACCACCTCAACAACCCTCCTCAGCTCTCTGGACAATCGTTTTGGTAATCCCGCACCTCCTCCTAATTTCCAAACTCCGAATTCTCTGCATTATATTCACACCACACATTGACCTCAGACATGACATTTCCACTGCCTCCAGCCTTCTCCTCGTTGCAACATTCATCACCCATGCTTCACACCCATATAAGAGCGTTGGTATAACTATACTCTCATACATTCCCTCTTTACTTCCATGGACAAGGTTCTTTGTCTCCACAGACTCGAGTGCTCCACTCACCCTTTTCCCTCATCAATTCTATGATTCACCTCATCCTTCATAGACCCATCCGCCGACATGTCCACTCCCAAATATCTGAATACATTCACCTCCTCCATACTCTCTCCTCCAATCTGATATCCAATCTTTCGTCACCTATTCTTTTTGTTATCCTCATCACCTTACTCTTTCCTATATTCACTTTCAATTTTCTTCTTTTACACACCCTACCAAATTCATCCACCAACCTCTGCAACTTCTCTTCAGAATCTCCCAAAAGCACAGTGTCATCAGCAAAAGCAACTGTGACAACTCCACTTTGTATTTGCTTCTTTATCTTTTAGCCCAACACCTCTTGCCAAGACCTCGCATTCACTTCTCTTACAACCCCATCTATAAATATATTGAACAACCACGGTGACATCACACATCCTTGTCTAAGGCCTACTTTTACTGGAAATAGCCCTTCCCTCCTACACACCTAACCTGAGCCTCACTATCCTCATAAAAACTCTTTACTGCTTTCAGTAACCTTCCTCCTATTCCATACACCTGCAACATCTGCCACATTGCCCCCTATCTACCCTATCATACGCCTTTTCCAAATCCATAAATGCCACAAAAACATCTTTACCCTTATCCAAATACTGTTCACCTATATGTTTCACTGTAAACACTTGGTCTACACACCCCTACCTTTCCTAAAGCCCCTTGTTCATCTGCTATCCTACTTTCTGTCTTACTCTTAATTCTTTCAATAATAACTCTACCATACACTTTACCAGGTACACTCAACAGACTTATTCCCCTATAATTTTTGCACTCTCTTTTGTCCCCTTTGCCTTTATACAAAGGAACAATCACGCTCTCTGCCAATCCCTAGGTACCTTACCCTCTTCCATACATTTATTAAATAATAGCACCAACCACTCCAAAACTATATCCCCACCTGCTTTTAACATTTCTATCTTTATCCCATCAATCCCAGCTGCCTTACCCCTTTCATTCTACCCACTGCCTCACGAACTTCCCTACACTCACAACTGGCTCTTCCACACTCCTACAAGATGTTATTCCTCCTTGCCCTACACACGAAATCACAGCTTCCCTGTCTTCATCAACATTTAACAACTCCTCAAAATATTCTGTCCATCTTCCCGATACCTCTAACTCTCCATTTAATAACTCTCCTCTCCTATTTTTAACTGTCAAATCCATTTGTTCTCTAGGCTTCCTCAACTTATTAATCTCATTCCAAAACTTTTCTTATTTTCAACAAAATTTGCTGATAACATCTCACCCACTCTCTCATCTGCTCTCTTTTTACATTGCTTCACCACTCTTTTAACCTCTCTTTTTCTCTCCATATACTCTTCCCTCCTTGCATCACTTCTACTTTGTAAAAACCTCTCATATGCTAACTTTTTCTCCTTACTACTCTCTTTACATCATCATTCCACCAATCGCTCCTCTTCCCTCCGCACCCACTCGCCTGTAACCACAAACTTCTGCTGAACACTCTAACACTACATTTTTAAATCTATCCCATACATTTTCAACCCCATTGCCTACACTCTCACTAGCCCATCTATCCTCCAATAGTTGTTTATATCTTACCCTAACTGCCTCCTCTTTTAGTTTATAAACCTTCACCTCTCTCTTACTTACTGATTCTATTTTCCTTGTATCCCATCTACCTTTTACTCCCACTGTAGCTATAACTAAAAAGTGATCTGATATATCTGTGGCCCCTCTATAAACATGTACATCCTGAAGTCTACTCAACAGTCTTTTATCTACCAATACATAGTCCAACAAACTACTATCATTACGCCCTACATCATATCTTGTATACTTATTTATCCTCTTTTTCTTAAAATATGTATTACCTATAACTAAACCCTTTCTATACAAAGTTCAATCAAAGGGCTCCCATTATCATTTACACCTGGCACCCCAAACTTACCTACTACACCCTCTCTGCATGTTTCTCCCACTTTAGCATTTAGGTCCCCTACCACAATTACTCTTTCATTTGGTTGAAAAGTTCCTATACATTCGCTTAACATCTCCCAAAATCTCTCTCTCTCCTCTACACTCCTCTCTTCTCCAGGTGCATACATGCTTATTATGACCCACTTTTCGCATCCGACCCTTGTTTTAATCCACATAATCCTTGAATTTACACATTCATATTCCCTCTTTTCCTTCCATAACTGATCCTTCAACATTATTGCTACCTTCCTTAGCTCTAACTCTCTCAGATACTCCTGACTTAATCCCATTTATTTCTCCCCACTGAAACTCGCCTACCCCCTTCAGCTTTGTTTCGCTTAGGGCCAGGACATCCAACTTCTTTTCATTCATAACATTGGCAATCATCTCTTTCTTATCATCCGCACTACATCCACGCACATTCAGACAACCCAGTTTTATAAAGTTTTTCTTCTTCTCGTTTTTAGTAGATTTGTACAGGAGAAGGGGTTACTAGCCCATTGCTCCCGGCATCTTAGTCGCCTCATACGACACGCATATATACATATATATATGTATATATATACGTATATATATATATATATATATGTATATATATATATATATGTATATATATATATATATATATATGTATATATATATGTATATATACAGTGGTACCCCGACTTACGATATTTTTTCATTCCAGAATGCTGTTCAAGTGCCATTACCAAACGAATTTATCTCCATAAGAAATGATGTAAAATAGACTAGTCCTTTTAGACCCCCAAAATTACACTTACAAAAGCATTTAAAAAAATCAACTTACATAAAAGGGTGTGTTTGGGGACCATCGTAAGTCGGGGTACCACTGTATATATATAAAAGTGTATAAACTAAGGGAGGAGGAAGTTAGGGTGAGATATAAGCAACTATTGGCAGAAAGGTGGGCTAGTGCAAGTAGGAGTAGTGGGGGGGTTGAAGAGAGTTGGGATAGTTTTAAAAATGCAGTATTAGAATGTGGGGCAGAAGTTTGTGGCTATAGGAGGGTGGGTGCAGGAGGAAAGAGGAGTGAGTGGTGGAATGAAGAAGTAAAGGGTGTGATAAAAGAGAAAAAGGTAGCTTATGAGAGGTTTTTACAAAACAGAAGTGTTAATAGAAGAGCAGAGTATATGGAGAGTAAAAGAAAGGTGAAGAGAGTGGTGAGAGAGTGCAAAAGAAGAGCGGATGAAAGAATGGGAGAGGCTCTGTCAAGAAATTTTGCTGAAAACAAGAAAAAATTTTGGAGTGAGATAAACAAGGTAAGAAAGCCTAGAGAACGAATGGATTTGTCAGTTAAAAACAGAGTAGGGGAGTTAGTAGATGGGGAGCTGGAGGTATTGAGTAGATGGCGGGAATATTTTGAGGAACTTTTAAATGTCGATGAAAAGAGGGAGGCGATAATTTCATGTACTGGACAGGGAGGTACAACATCGTTTAGGAGTGAAGAAGAGCAGGATGTGAGTGTGGGGGAGGTGCGTGAGGCATTACGTAGAATGAAAGGGGGTAAAGCAGCTGGAATTGACAGAATCATGACAGAAATGTTAAAAGCAGGGGGGGATATAGTGCTGGAGTGGTTGGTATTTTTGTTTAATAAATGTATGAAAGAGGGGAAGGTACCTAGGGATTGGCAGCGAGCATGTATTGTTCCTTTATACAGTGGACCCCCGGCTAACGTTCATTCCAGATAACGTTTTTTTCGGCTAAAGGTTGCTTTTTACGTTCAATATTTTTTTCGGCTAGCGTTATTTACTCAGCTAACGTTACGTACCAGACCTGTCTGTCCGCTCTGGGCTTGCGCACCTCCTCCCAGGACGCCAGTCCAGCGTTGTTTACACTTGAGTGAACAATACCCAGCGCGCTCTTTCAAGCATTCACAATACATTTGGTGTCTTTTTTGGTGATTTAGTGACTGTCACTGTGAAATAAGTCACCATGGGTCCAAAGAAGCTTCCTAGTGGCACCTCTGTGCTAAAGAGAGTGAGGAACACCATCGAACTGAAGAAGGAGATTGTTGAAAAATATGAGAGTGGCGTACGTGTGGGTGAGCTTGTCAGGATGTACAACAAAAACACAGTTTAGCAGGCATGCAGGGAGTGTAGCAGGCATGCAGGGAGTGTAGCAGGCATGCAGGGAGTGTAGCAGGCATGCAAGGAGTGTAGCAGGCATGCAGGGAGTGTAGCAGGCATGCAGGGAGTGTAGCAGGCATGCAGGGAGTGTAGGAGGCAATCAAGGAGTGTAACAGGCATGCAAGGAGTGTAGCAGACATGCAGGGAGTGTAGAAGGCAAGCAAGGAGTGTAACAGGCATGCAAGGAGTGTAGCAGGCATGCAAGGAGTGTAGCAGGCATGCAGGGAGTGTAGCAGGCAAGCAGGGAGTGCAGCAGGCATGCAGGGAGTGTTGCAGGCATGCAGGGAATGTAGCAGGCATACAGGGAGTGTAGCAGGCATGCAAGGAGTGTAGCAGGCATGCAGGGAGTGTAACAGGCATGAAAGGAGTGTAGCAAGCATACAGGGAGTGTAGCAGTAGTGCAGGGAGTGAGGATTCCCCTTCCAAACACTAAGCCCTGCCCCTGTCCTCCCTATCTTCCAGATGCCAGCAAGTCTCTTCAATAAAGGTAAGTAAATGTTATTTTAAATGTTTATTTCATTATTTATTTATAAATTTTAAATTGTATGTAGTATTTATGTGTGTTTTCTGTATGTAAAACTATAGTTATTCTTTAAAATTTTTTTTTTTTTTGTGAATATTTTTGGATATCAGGAACGGATTAATTGTATTTACATTATTTCTTATGGGAAATAAGGCTTCGGATAACGTTTTTTTTGGCTAAAGCTCTAGCTCCTGGAACGGATTAAGAACGTTAGCCGAGGGTCCACTGTATAAAGGGAAGGGGGATAAAAGAGAGTAAAAATTATAGGGGAATAAGTTTACTGAGTATACCAGGTAAAGTGTATGGCAGGGTTATTATTGAAAGAATTAGAGGTAAGACAGAGAGTAGGATTGCAGATGAGCAAGGAGGCTTTAGAGTGGGTAGGGGATGTGTAGATCAAGTGTTTACAGTGAAGCATATATGTGAACAGTATTTAGATAAAGGTAGAGCAGTTTTTATTGCATTTATGGATTTAGAAAAGGCATATGATAGAGTGGATAGGGGAGCAATGTGGCAAATGTTGCAAGTGTATGGAATAGGTAGTAAGTTACTGAAGGCTGTAAAGAGTTTTTATGAGGATAGTGAGGCTCAGGTTAGGGTGTGTAGGAGAGAGGGAGATTACTTCCCGGTAAAAGTAGGTCTTAGACAGGGATGTGTAATGTCACCATGGTTGTTTAATATATTTATAGATGGGGTTGTAAAAGAAGTAAATGCTAGGGTGTTGGGGAGAGGGGTGGGATTAAATTATGGAGAATTAAATGCAAAATGGGAGTTGACACAGTTACTTTTTGCTGATGATACTGTGCTTATGGGAGATTCTAAAGAAAAGTTGCAAAGGTTAGTGGACGAGTTTGGGAGAGTGTGTAAAGGTAGAAAGTTAAAAGTGAACATAGATAAGAGTAAGGTGATGAGGGTATCAAACGATTTAAATAAAGAAAAATTGGATATCACATTGGAGAGAGGGATTATGGAAGAAGTAAATGTTTTCAGATATTTGGGAGTTGACGTGTCAGCGGATGGGTTTATGAAGGATGAGGTTAACCATAGAATTGATGAAGGAAAAAAGGTGAGTGGTGCATTGAGGTATCTGTGGAGACAAAAAACGTTATCCATGGAGGCAAAGAAGGGAATGTACGAAAGTATAGTGGTACCAACACTCTTATATGGGTGTGAAGCATGGGTTGCAAATGCTGCAGCGAGGAGGAGGCTGGAGGCAGTGGAGATGTCCTGTCTAAGGGCAATGTGTGGTGTAAATATTATGCAGAAAATTCGGAATGTGGAAATTAGGAGGTGTGGAGTTACTAAAAGTATTTGTCAGAGGGCTGAAAAGGGGTTGTTGAGGTGGTTTGGTCATTTAGAGAGAATGGATCAAAGTAGAATTACTTGGAGAGCATATAAATCTGTAGGGGAAGGAAGGCGGGGTAGGGGTCGTCCTAGAAAAGGTTGGAGGGAGGGGGTAAAGGAGGTTTTGTGGGCGAGGGGCTTGGACTTCCAGCAAGCATGTGTGAGCGTGTTAGATAGGAGTGAATGGAGACGAATGGTTTTTGGGACATGACGATCTGTTGGAGTGTGAGCAGGGTAACATTTTATGAAGGGATTCAGGGAAACCAGTTAATTGATTTAGTTGGACTTGAGTCCTGGAAATGGGAAGTACAATGCCTGCACTTTAAAGGAGGGGTCTGGGATAGTGACAGCTGGGAGGGACTATTCTCAACTGTCGTATCTGAGCGCCTCTGCAATGACAGTGATTATGTATGAGTGTGGTGAAAGTGTTGAATGATGATGAAAGTATTTTCTTTTTGGGGATTTTCTTTCTTTTTGGGTCACCCTGCCTCGGTGGGAGACGGCAGACTTGGTGAAAAAAAAAAACAATATTGATTATAATAAATAGCTGTACCAGGCATAAGAGCCAACAATCTAATTACTCACCTCACCATCCAACTCTAGCACCAGCCGCAATACACCATGAGCAGCTGGATGTTGGGGTCCAAAATTAATAGTCACATTGCGAACTTTTTTTTCTACAGGTGCTAACCTGCCATTCAAGGAAGGTATTTCCAATTTCATGCCTTCATAAGGCATCATCACAGGTCCAGAAAACTGCTTTAACCATTCTGCATCAGGGTACCACTTGGCTCCGCCTCTCACAGGGCTGAAATACATTAAAAAATAATGTTGAACTCATAATTCTTATACAGTGGACCCTCGGTTAACGAAATTAATCCGTTCCAGGAGCTCTTTCTTAATCTGAATCTTTCGTTATCTGAAACCTTATTTCCCATAGGAAATAATGTAAATACAATTAATTCGTTCCACAAAAAAATAATCACTCAAAATAAAAAAAAATAACATTTACTTACCTTTATTGAAGAGACTTGCAGGCATCTGGAAGATAGTATAGATGATGATTGGAGCAGGTGTTAGTGGTTGGAAGGGGAATCCCCCTCCAAAAGGACTTCAGGTGACAAGTCCCTCTCTTGGGTTACTTCCCTTCTTGGTCTTTTAATGCCACTAGGACCAGTTTGAGAGTCACTAGACCCCTGCCTGGTGAAGTAGCTGTCCAGAGTCCTCTGTTTCTGGCGACTCTTCAACACTTTTCTGAAGTACAACATGGCTCTGTCACTGAAGTGGTTGCACAGAAGGCTCATTTCAGCTTGCTCAGGGTGGTATCTTTCAACAAATGTCTGCAACTCATTCCACTTTGTACACATCTCCTTAAGCACTGAAGAAGGCACCTCCTTATCTCTCTCTCTCTCTTCCTGTGAAGCAATAACCTCAGCTGTGGTCTGTTGCTGTTCCAGATGAAGCTCTTGCAGCTCTTCAGTTGTTAGCTCTATCCTGTGCTCCTCCACCAACTCTTCCACATCCTCACCACTCACCTCCAACCCCAGGCTGTTTTCCAATTCCACAATATCTTCCACAACATGTTCCACAACAGGCACAGGGTCGTCAGGGTCAGGGTCAGCCTCAAATCCTTAAAAATTCCTCTCTTGGACACAATCCGGCCACAGTGGTCTCCAAGCAGAGTTCAGAGTCCTGGAAGTCACTTCCTCCCAAGCCTTACCTATAAGGCCTATGCAATGCACGATATTGAGGTGTTCTTTCCAGAACTCTCTTAGGGTCAATTCAGAGTCATTGGTCATATTAAAGCACCTCTGAAACAGTGCTTTGGTGTACAGTTTCTTGAAGTTGGAAATGACCTGCTGGTCCATGGGCTGGAGGAGAGGAGTGGTGTTAGGAGGCAAGAACTTCACTCTGATGAAATTTATGTTGTCAGGCAACAACTCTTGCAAGTTGTGAGGATGAGCAGGAGCATTGTCCAGTAGCAGAAGGCACTTGAGTGGCAATTTCTTTTCCAGGAGGTATTTCTTCACACTAGGGCCAAACACTCCAGTCAACCATTACTTGAAAATCTCCGTAGTGACCCATGCCTTGGTGTTAGCTTTCCAATGCACACACAATTTATTCTTGTCAACACCGTGTTTCCTGAAGGGTCTGGGATTTTCTGCGTGATGCACCAGTAAAGGCTTCACTTTAAAATCACCACTGGCATTGGCACAAAACATAAGAGTTAGCCTGTCTTTCATAGGCTTGTGTCCTGGCTGTGCCTTTTCCTCCTGAGTAATGTAGGTCCTGTTGGGCATTTTCTTCCAAAACAGGCCTGTTTCATCACAATTAAACACTTGTTGGGGGAGGAATTGTTCAGCCTCTACGAACCCCTTGAATTCGTGCACAATTTTTTCAGCTGCACGTTTGTCTGAGCTGGCTGCCTCACCATGCCTCACAACATTGTGTATGCCACTACGTTTCTTAAACTTCTCAAACCAGCCTTTGCTGGCTTTAAAATCACTCGCCTCACCACTGGTTCCAGGCATTGTCTTCACAAGATCTGCGTGCAACTTCCTTGGTTTTTCACAAATTATCGCCATAGAAATACTATCACCCGCTCTCTGTTTTTCATGGTTTCACACCAACAACAACTTCTCAACCTCATCCACTGTTTTCGATCTTTGTTTTGTTAACAAATTAACCCCTTTTGCAACATTAGCTTCCTTGATCTCATTTCTCTGTGCCAGGATAGTGCCGATAGTAGATGGATTTTTCTTGTACATCCTGGCAAGATCACTCAGACGTACACCACTCTCATATTTTTCTATGATTTCCTTCTTCAGTTCGATGGTGTTCCTCACTCTCTTTACCACAGGGGTGCCACTAGGAAGCTTCTTTGGACCCATGGTGACTTATTTCATAGTGGCAATAACTAAACCACCAAAAAACACACCAAATATATTGTGAATCTTTGAAAGAGCACGCTAGGTAATGTTCTCTCAATGGTAAACAACGCTTCACTGGCGTCCTCGCTTGCGCGGGCAGGCGGACACGTCTAATACCTTTCGGTAACCGAGGAATTTTTCGCTAACCGATTACGAAAAAGCTTCGTTTCTCGAAATTTTCGTTAACGGGACCTTTCGTTAACCGAGGGTCCACTGTACATACAAGTAATGGTTGAGTTTCATTTTCCACATAAAATTAGATTGGATTAGCCTGACTCTGGCATGTTTTTTAACTCTGAATTAGAATTTCACATGTCTAGCCTTAATATTTTATTTTAAGGAAAAGTACTGAAACAAGGTTCAGAAAGACAGAAAATAGTCAATAACTAAACCAACTAAAATTAAATAATGTGGTCACTTGAAGATTCACCTCCCTTCCCAATAGGTAGGTTAGGTAAACATAATTAAGGTTAACTGACTATTTGAAGACAATTTGGCAACAAACACTTGTGCACAACAGTGCATAAGTATTCACTATTATGCTAATAGAATTCTTGGCTTCTTATCAAGAAGCATAAATAACAGAAGTCCTCAGGTTATACTTCAACTTTATATATCCTTGGTAAGACCTGATTTAGATTATGCTGCACATTCTGGCCTCCATATTATAAAATAGGCATAAAATGAATTGGAAAATAAACAGAGAAGGATAATGAAGTTATCCCATGCATTAAAAATCTTTCCTATACAGATAGGTTGAAGGCACTGAACTTGTATTCTGGAAAGACACTGAATTAGGAGAGATATGACTCAAGCATATACTAAATTTAAAATAGGAATAAATAACTGGGATATAAATAACTTATTAAAAATATCTAACAAAAACAAAAATTACAACAATAAAAACGTATTAATTGTTGCTATTTTATTTAGGTACAGGTGCACAAGTACAATTATCATATTATAGTAAAATAATGTACAGTGGACTCCGAGTTTCGTAAGGTTCTTATTTCGTAAAATAGTGTTTCGTAGTTTTTCGATTTCGAGAATCGTAAACTGGCTTGTGTTTCGTAACGATTAGACCTGTCCGCCTGCTCCGCGCCTGCGCAGGACGCAGGATGCCCGCCATGTGAAGCATTGTTTACCATTGAGAGAACATTACGCAGCGCTCTTTCAAACATTCACAATACATTTGGTGTCTTTTTGGTGGTTTAGTGACTGTCACTGTGAAATAAGTCACCATGGGTCCAAAGAAGCTTCCTAGTGGCACCCTGTGGTAGCATTCATGCAGTGAGTGTAGCAGGCATGCAGGGAGTTTAGCAGGCATGCAGGGAGTGTAGCATTCATGCAGGGAGTTTAGCAGGCATGCAGGGAGTTTAGCAGGCATGCAGGGAGTGTAGCATCTCATGCAGGGAGTGTAGCATTCATGCAGGAGTTTAGCATTCATGCAGGAGTTTAGCATTCATGCAGGGAGTTTAGCATTCATGCAGGGAGTTTAGCATTCATGCAGGGAGTTTAGCATTCATGCAGGAGTTTAGCATTCATGAGGAGTTTAGCATTCATGCAGGAGTTTAGCATTCATGCAGGGAGTTTAGCATTCATGCAGGGAGTTTAGCATTCATGCAGGGAGTTTAGCATTTCATGCAGGGAGTTTAGCATTTCATGCAGGAGTGTAGCATTCATGCAGGGAGTGTAGCAGGCATGCAGAGTGTGTAGCATTGATGTAGGGAGTTTAGCAGGCATGCAGGAGTTTAGCAGGCATGCAGGAGTGTAGCATTGATGCAGGGAGTTTAGCAGGCATGCAGGGAGTGGGGATTCCCCTTCATAGAGGCTGAAGAATTCCTCCCCCAACAAGTGTTTAATTGTGATGAAACAGGCCTGTTTTGGAAGAAAATGCCCAACAGGACCTTCATTACTCATTACCCTATCTTCCAGATGCCTGCAACTCTTCAATAAAGGTAAGTAAATGTATATATATATTATTTTTAATTATTTTGTATGTGAATATTTTTTTGTGGAACGGATTAATTGTATTTACATTATTTCTTATGGGAAATATGGGTTCAAATTTCGTAAACTTCGTGTTAAGTAATAGCTCCTGGAACGGATTAATTACGATACCGGGATCCACTGTATGTATGTATATAAATTACATCAGATAACCCAAAAAATTCAAAGTGATTAATTTCCACTGGGGTCCTTGTAATATCTTATTATGACGCGCAGCCTTCTTACTGTGCGGACGTGGTGCTATGCCTCCTGGTGGCAAGTGGTAGCACTTATATTTTCACAACATGGCGGAATCAAGCAGACGCCGTATCAACACTGTGTTTGGAGTTGATGAAGGGACCTTGCAACCTGAAACGGTGTCTACGATGCTTGCAACAAATCCTGCAGGATGTTTATCATATAGACATCGGAGACCTGTATGGAGTGGCGTTAAACGGAATGAGCAGGGTGTTTATCAAGTTGTCATCGACCCAGGAGCACGAGCGCTGGTTGACACTTATCACGATCGGGTTATGCAGTTACCAGCGGTATGGAGGCACGACTGAGGACGTTCACGCACTTACACA
>WNWK01013767.1:0-13170 GCA_009830355.1 Cherax destructor | reverse complement strand
TTTGTTTTGTTAACAAATTAACCCCTTTTGCAACATTAGCTTCCTTGATCTCATTTCTCTGTGCCAGGATAGTGCCGATAGTAGATGGATTTTTCTTGTACATCCTGGCAAGATCACTCAGACGTACACCACTCTCATATTTTTCTATGATTTCCTTCTTCAGTTCGATGGTGTTCCTCACTCTCTTTACCACAGGGGTGCCACTAGGAAGCTTCTTTGGACCCATGGTGACTTATTTCATAGTGGCAATAACTAAACCACCAAAAAACACACCAAATATATTGTGAATCTTTGAAAGAGCACGCTAGGTAATGTTCTCTCAATGGTAAACAACGCTTCACTGGCGTCCTGCGCTTGCGCGGAGCAGGCGGACACGTCTAATACCTTTCGGTAACCGAGGAATTTTTCGCTAACCGATTACGAAAAAAGCTTTCGTTTTCCGAAATTTTCGTTAACGGGACCTTTCGTTAACCGAGGGTCCACTGTACATACAAGTAATGGTTGAGTTTCATTTTCCACATAAAATTAGATTGGATTAGCCTGACTCTGGCATGTTTTTTAACTCTGAATTAGAATTTCACATGTCTAGCCTTAATATTTTATTTTAAGGAAAAGTACTGAAACAAGGTTCAGAAAGACAGAAAATAGTCAATAACTAAACCAACTAAAATTAAATAATGTGGTCACTTGAAGATTCACCTCCCTTCCCAATAGGTAGGTTAGGTAAACATAATTAAGGTTAACTGACTATTTGAAGACAATTTGGCAACAAACACTTGTGCACAACAGTGCATAAGTATTCACTATTATGCTAATAGAATTCTTGGCTTCTTATCAAGAAGCATAAATAACAGAAGTCCTCAGGTTATACTTCAACTTTATATATCCTTGGTAAGACCTGATTTAGATTATGCTGCACATTCTGGCCTCCATATTATAAAATAGGCATAAAATGAATTGGAAAATAAACAGAGAAGGATAATGAAGTTATCCCATGCATTAAAAATCTTTCCTATACAGATAGGTTGAAGGCACTGAACTTGTATTCTGGAAAGACACTGAATTAGGAGAGATATGACTCAAGCATATACTAAATTTAAAATAGGAATAAATAACTGGGATATAAATAACTTATTAAAAATATCTAACAAAAACAAAAATTACAACAATAAAAACGTATTAATTGTTGCTATTTTATTTAGGTACAGGTGCACAAGTACAATTATCATATTATAGTAAAATAATGTACAGTGGACTCCCGAGTTTCGTAAGGTTCTTATTTCGTAAAAATAGTGTTTCGTAAGCTTTTTTCGATTTCGAGAATCGTAAACTGGCTTGTGTTTCGTAACGTATTAGACCTGTCCGCCTGCTCCGCGCCTGCGCAGGACGCAGGATGCCCGCCATGTGAAGCATTGTTTACCATTGAGAGAACATTACGCAGCGCGCTCTTTCAAACATTCACAATACATTTGGTGTCTTTTTTGGTGGTTTAGTGACTGTCACTGTGAAATAAGTCACCATGGGTCCAAAGAAGCTTCCTAGTGGCACCCCTGTGGTAGCATTCATGCAGTGAGTGTAGCAGGCATGCAGGGAGTTTAGCAGGCATGCAGGGAGTGTAGCATTCATGCAGGGAGTTTAGCAGGCATGCAGGGAGTTTAGCAGGCATGCAGGGAGTGTAGCATTCATGCAGGGAGTGTAGCATTCATGCAGGGAGTTTAGCATTCATGCAGGAGTTTAGCATTCATGCAGGAGTTTAGCATTCATGCGGGGAGTTTAGCATTCATGCAGGGAGTTTAGCATTCATGCAGGGAGTTTAGCATTCATGCAGGGAGTTTAGCATTCATGCAGGGAGTTTAGCATTCATGCAGGGAGTTTAGCATTCATGCAGGGAGTTTAGCATTCATGCAGGGAGTTTAGCATTTCATGCAGGGAGTTTAGCATTTCATGCAGGGAGTGTAGCATTCATGCAGGGAGTGTAGCAGGCATGCAGAGTGTGTAGCATTGATGTAGGGAGTTTAGCAGGCATGCAGGGAGTTTAGCAGGCATGCAGGGAGTGTAGCATTGATGCAGGGAGTTTAGCAGGCATGCAGGGAGTGGGGATTCCCCTTCATAGAGGCTGAAGAATTCCTCCCCCAACAAGTGTTTAATTGTGATGAAACAGGCCTGTTTTGGAAGAAAATGCCCAACAGGACCTTCATTACTCATTACCCTATCTTCCAGATGCCTGCAACTCTTCAATAAAGGTAAGTAAATGTATATATATATTATTTTTAATTATTTTGTATGTGAATATTTTTTTGTGGAACGGATTAATTGTATTTACATTATTTCTTATGGGAAATATGGGTTCAAATTTCGTAAACTTCGTGTTAAGTAATAGCTCCTGGAACGGATTAATTACGATACTCGGGGATCCACTGTATGTATGTATATAAATTACATCAGATAACCCAAAAAATTCAAAGTGATTAATTTCCACTGGGGTCCTTGTAATATCTTATTATGACGCGCAGCCTTCTTACTGTGCGGACGTGGTGCTATGCCTCCTGGTGGCAAGTGGTAGCACTTATATTTTTCACAACATGGCGGAATCAAGCAGACGCCGTATCAACACTGTGTTTGGAGTTGATGAAGGGGACCTTGCAACCTGAAACGGTGTCTACGATGTTGCAACAAATCCTGCAGGATGTTTATCATATAGACATCGGAGACCTGTATGGAGTGGCGTTAAACGGAATGAGCAGGGTGTTTATCAAGTTGTCATCGACCCAGGAGTACGAGCGCTTGGTTGACACTTATCACGATCGGGTCTATGCAGTTACCAGCGGTATGGAGGTACGACTGAGGGACGTTTCACGCACTTACACATGGATTAAAGTGCATAATGTTCCATTTGAATCGGACTCTTGTTGATTTGATGGACGTCTTCAAGGATTACGGTATCGTCCATGCAGCGAATGTTGGAAAATGGCGAGAGGGGCCCTTTGAGGGATCTCCTAGAAGGCTCTTACTCGCTGAAAATGACCATCAGGCGTCCTATCCCGTCATATGTTGTACTACCGGACTTCAGGACACAAATGAATGTTACGTATGCAGGGCAAAGGAGGACGTGTCGTACGTGTGCATCATATGATCATATGGCTGCTGAGTGTCCTCGGAGGGTACAACAGCGTGCAGTGACTCAGGTGGACAGTGATCTACTGGGAGAGGCGGGTGCTGAGAAGTCAAAAGGAGGACCTGCTCATGGTGAGAAGAAATGGAGTGAAATTGTGGAGAATAGTATGGATACCTGTCGAATGCTACCTGTGGAGGCATTGGTGGATCAACCACAGGTGACAGTGGTGGAGGACATTCCAGAGGTGGTTAACCCATGCCTGTCTTTGGGGGAACTGGGGCACCTGTTGGATGAGGCCTTGCCGGTGCTTAGTGAAGAAGGTAGCCCTGTGACTAAGGAGAGTATGAGGTGTGAGGAAGCGATGGGTGCTGGTGAAAATGTTAATGAGAAGGTGAGTGTGATTGTCATAGCGGATGTGCATGAGTGTGCAAAAGGTCAAGATGATAGTGATAATGGTATGGAAATTGCGAGTGAATCACGGAAAAGGTCTGTAGCCTCTTCGGATGGGGAGGACATTTTAACACCAGCACAGAGGTCTTGTAAAAAACCCTTGGTGGTTGTGTCACAGACAGGGAAAGGAGGGGTTGCCTTTAAAGAACGACTAAAAGGGGTAAAGGGAGGGAAGTGTGGGGCTAGAGTAGGGGAACAGAGAACCCCTGTGGTGACGCAACAACAAAGAACAAGAGGCAAACCCACAATAGTCTTTTCAGGAGTTTAACTATTAATGTTAATGGTATGAGGGATGAAATTAAGAGGAAGTGGGTAGGGGTGACTTTAAGACGATTTGATATACAAGTTGGTTTTCTGCAAGAACATAACTAAGATTGGTAGAGACTTGCGTGTGGAGGGGTATGATGTGTTTGCTGGTTCAACTAGGAGATTAAAGGGTGGGGTTGCAATAGTCATACAGGTGTCTAGCCCTTTTTAGTTGATGGCTTGGGAGGAGAGTGGGGATGGCAGGATAGTAAGGGTAGATGGGGAATGGTGAGGTATAAGGGTTAGCTTTGTTGGTGTATATATGCCAGCAGAGTTTAATAGAAAAATAAAAGAAGACTTTGTGAATGATCATCTAGTGTATGCTTTGTGGGGACTGCCCGGTGTGGTGGTTGTGGGGAGGGATTAGAACTGTATCATTAGGGGTAAGGATGCAGAACCTCGGGGAGCTGGATGTGTATTGGGAGTATTGAGAGACGTATTGAATGGAGTGGGTTTAAAGGATGTAGTGAGGGGAGGAGGGCTTGTGGAGAATACTTTCTTTAGACGAGATTATGCTGCTAGACTGGATAGGATTTATACATCAGATCTGGTTAGGGTAGTGGGGATTAATATCATAGATGTGGGATTTTCGGATCATAGAGGAGTTATGGTGGATGCAACATGGGAAGGAGCGGTAAAATGGTTTAAGGGGTATTGGAAATTAAATGGTAAATTGTTGCGTGTGGAGGGCCAACAAGAATCTTTTGTACATTGGTGGAGGGAGATTTGGGGGCAGGGGAAAAAACTGAGGGAAGATGAGGCTTTTTTGAATTGGTGGGAAAGGGTAGCTAAAGAAGGAATTCAAGGGTTATATAGGAGGTTTGGCAGGGAGGAGGTGTGCTGGTCTTATGGGTTGCAGAAATACGTGGAGGGATTTTTGGGCGAGTGTTATGGGAGACAAAGAACATCTGCTTTGAAGGAAATTCGGGTTTTAAAGGATAAGTTGCGTAGTATTCAGAATGAGCGTTTTGATGCCTGTCGTATGCAAGCAGGGATAGATGTTGTTTTATGGGGAGATAGACCGTCAAAATATGTGTTAAATAAGTGCAGAAAAAAAAGGGAGGGTATGACAATTTCACGTGTGGAAGTAGGGGAAGATATGGGTGGATATGTGAAGGGGCAGAGATTATGTACTACAGAGGCGATAAGTATATATGCGGATAAATGATTTAAGAAGTATTGGAGTTGTGGATGGGTGAGTGAGCGTGAGAGGGACATTGTACTAGAAGGGATAGTGAAAAGGGTGGGGGATGGCGATAGAGCAAGTATGGAAGGACCTGTTAGTGAAGAGGAAGTATGGGAGGCTGTGAATGGTTTAAGTGAAGGAAAGGCTCCTGGGTTAGATGGTATAATTATTGAATTTTATAAGGTACATTGGGGGGCTCTAAAGGAATGTTTAGTTTCATTGTTCAATATAATGAAAGGGGAGGGTCGTATAGGGATAGGGCAAGGTACTGGGGTGGTGGTTTTAGTCAGGAAAAGAGGTAAAATGGAAACCGTGGATAACTTTCGGCCATTGGCGTTAATGAATGCCGATTACAAAATTTTTGCTAAGTTATTGGCAAATAGATTGAAAAAAGTATTGGGTAGGGTCATAGAGGAGGGGCAGTGTGGAATACCGGGGAGAAACATGATACAAGGACATGAAAGAATTAGAAAATTTATAGAGGATGGGACTGAGGGAGGGGTCTTAGCAATTGATTGGCAAAGGGCGTATGATAGTGTTGAAAGGGGGACATTGTATGAGATCATGAGGAGATAGGGTTTTGGAGAGGATGTAGTGGGATGGGTAGAGACTGTGTATAGGGAGGCGGGTCTGAAAGTACGTGTGAATGGTAGAATGGGAGACAGGATAAGTATGGACAGAGGTTTGCGACAGGGATGTCCACTGTCGCAGTGTTTATTTGCATGTATGCAGGATCCGTTCTATAGACTGGTAGGGTTAGGCATAGAGAGCGAGAGAAATGATCATACATTGAATAGAGGTGGGGTGCAAAAAATCATAGGGTATGTAGATGACACGACTGTGCTTGTAAGTAGTGAGGAGGGTTTACGTAATGTGGGACATATAATTGAAGTGTTTGGAGGGGCTACTGGTATGAGAGTGAATTGTGCCAAATCAAAGTTATTGGAGGTGGGTGGCTGGGTGGGGGGGGAATGGGGGAAAGGCATGGGTGGTTAATGGTTGATGAAATTCAGATATGTGGAGTAACATATTTAAATACTGTAAGTGATTCCCGTAGTGTTAATTCAGAGAAAGTGGTGCAAAAAGCATTAAGTAGGATAAAAGGGTGGAGGCCGGGAGATCTTACATTGCAACAAAGGGTAGTGGCAGTCAACACACTTGTGTATAGTAAACTGTGGCACGTAGCAGTGGTTTTTCCATTGTTGCAAGTGCATATTAGAAGACTTGAGGTGAGAGTAATGAGATACATTTGGGCGTATGGTCGGCCGTGGCTGAGGAAGGCAATAGTTAGGAACAGGGTGGATAGGGGAGGCCTGGGGCTGATTGGGTTGGAGAGACGATTATTCAGTTTGTATGTTAAAAGATGTGTTGTACGTTTGGGAGGAATGGCAGAGGGAAGAGTAGGTATGATGGCAAAAGATCTGGGTAGTTGGTGGGGAGGGAGGGATTTACGGCTGGGTTGGGATATTTTGTGGCAGATGATGGTAGTGAAGACTTCTCATAGACGGACTGCAAGTGAGATTGAAATAATGGGATGGGGTAGGAATGTTATCGAGGGTGTGAGTGAATATCCTATGTATGATTGGCATCATGTTTGGAAAGGGTTTAAAGGATTAAAGTTGAGATCGAGGGATAGGGAATTAATGTATAGGTTTTTGCATGGGGTGGTCGCATCAAAGGAGGTTTTATTCAAAATGGGCATCATAAGGGATGGAAGATGTGAAAAGTGTGGTCATCAGGAGACTGGAATGCATGTGATTTATTTTTGTGAAAGTTTAGGACCAGTGAGGGAATGGATGGGTGGTGTTTTGCGAAAGATGGGGAGGGATAGGGGTCTTAAGGGCTATAAGTTTGGATTTGGGGGAGTTGGGAAGAGCACGAGAAGGGCTTTAATGTATGTAATGGTTGATTTTGTGTGTGAATCATGGAGGGTAAGGGAGGTTGGGGCACGAGAACGCATTAGGGCAATAGCTGCGACTATGCTTAGGACTAGAAATAGGAATAGGTGGGTGTATGGGAGAAGATATGAAGAATTGTTCTCTAGGGAGTATAGAGATATGAATTTGCAGGTGTTATTGGGGGGTGAGTGGGATGCAGGAAATGACTTGACACCTGGAGAGGCGGGGATTTCTTTATGTTTAAGTGTAATGTCAGTGGGAGGATTATTGTGGGAGGGGAAGTTAAAGAGCAAGTGATTGAGTGCAGGGGTTAAGCAGTGGGGGTAAGAATAGGGAAGTGAGTATGGGGTTGACGGATGACGCATTGATGTATTGAGGGGTTGACTTTATGGACAATAGGATAGAATTAGATGAGTGTGTTGGGAATGCATGGACTTAATAGAATGTTGTGACTGACTTTAAGACTAATAAATCAGGGGAAATTTGTGGGTTTGCCTTGGATTGTGGCCGCTGTGGTGGCGTCATCCGTCAACCCCATACTCACTCCCCCTATTCTTACCCCCACAGTTTCTAAAATGAAAGTAATTTTAAGTTTAAATGTAGATCAGTGTTGTACAAGCAAAAGTTAGTCATTATTGTCTTAAAATGGATTGCAAGATGGTGAGAATGAAGAGTGAATGGTGAGTTGGTGAATGGTGATTGGTTTTGGAAATGAGCTAGAGTATGGAGCTCAAGTAAAATGGATACATCCATTATGATTGTAGTACTGTTGTATGTTGTTTGAGTTATCTTATTTTATTAATATGCAGTACTGATATGTGTAATTTTTCTACTGTCAAGAGAAAGTCAGTAGCGTTTGAGAGTTGAAACAACGCTAGTCAGAATTTATGGAATTCAAACTATGACTTATTGAATAGTTACGAGTATATTACTTGTACTTACATGAGTTTTTACATGTAATAATTAGGACAGCATTTTCAAGTAGACTGTATAAATGGATGTTAGTAAGGTCATAGGTATTGTATAAAAACTATTTACCCGATGGGGTACATTTATTTTGCAATTCTAGGCTGTTAGGTTTAATTTTGTTTACAACATAAAGTTCTCTATGTTGCTAAGTTGGAGTTTTTGGATGATTTTTATGTAAAATAGTTCATTGATAAGTAGCTGGATATAGTTTCACCTTAAGTTTGAAGTTGAGATAAAACAATTTTGAGGATAATAATATATATAATGTACTTTAATTATAATTATGTTTAATTGTGGTATAGTAATACCGTGATATAATGAATATGTGACTTAAGAAATTGTATTTTTTAAATAAAAAAAAAAATATCTTATTACTTAAAGCCTAGCTGTAAGATACAGAGGAAATTAGATTTAGAAAGGATATATGAAAGCACTG
The DNA here is from genome assembly GCA_009830355.1 of Cherax destructor. Lineage (NCBI taxonomy): Eukaryota > Metazoa > Arthropoda > Malacostraca > Decapoda > Parastacidae > Cherax > Cherax destructor. Next base: position 4,810 of record WNWK01013767.1, on the reverse strand, counting down.
CTTTAGCAACAAAACTCGACAGGAGATGCAACAGTCCCTAAATGAAAAGCAGGGGTGCCACAGGTGCACTGAGAGACAACACAGTAAGTGTCAGGGGCCCAAGACTGTTCAACTGCCTCCCAGCATACATAAGGAGGATTACCAATAGACCTCTGGCTGTCTTCAAGAAGGCACTGGACAGGCACCTAAAGTCAGTACTGTACCTGACCAGCCGGGCTGTGGTTCGTACATCAGTTTGTGTGTGGCCAGCAGTAACAGCCTGGTCAGACCCTGATCAACCATGAGGCCTGGTCTCAGACTGGGCCACAGGGGCGTTGACCCCAAAAATCCTCTCCAGGTAAACTCTAGGTAAGTAAAAGGACACAAATGCAACTAATGTGACATTTTATTGTGGCAACGTTTCGCTCCTTAAGAGCAAAACGTTGCCACAATAAAATGTCACATTAGTTGCATTTGTGTCCTTTTATTTAACATATTGTCGGTAATTCTACCAATATTAATACAAACTCTAGGTACTGTCACTGAAGCAAGAACTTGGGGAACATTTAAATATAGGATGTAGGGGGATACAGTGGGTGTGAATTGGACCTGCCTAGCATGTGCCAGTAGGCCTAGGAGTGTTGCACTATTCTTGTGTCTTCAAGGAACCTCCCTTGAGAATTTTTTTTTTTTTTTTTTTAGGTTATCCTAGGTAAGTGACATATGTTACTATGTATGATAATTTGTGTAACTGTGTAACTGTATTACCTGGAGTTTACCTGGAGAGAATTCTAGGGGTCAACGCCCCCGCGGCCCGGTCCGTGACCAGGCCTCATGTTGGACCAGAGCCTGATCAACCAGGCTGTTACTGCTGGCCGCACGCAGTCAAACGTACGAACCACAGCCTGGCTGGTCAGGTACCGACTTTAGGTGCCTGTCCAGTGCCTGCTTGAAGACAGCCAGGGGTTTGTTGGTAATCCCCCTGATGTATGCTGGGAGGCAGTTGAACAATCTTGGGCCCCTGACACTTAATGTGTTGTCCCTCAACGTGCTAGTGGCACCCCTGCTCTTCATTAGGGGGATGTTACATCTCCTGCCGAGTATTTTGCTTTCGTAGGGAGTGATTTTCGTGTGCAAGTTTGGTACTAATCCCTCGAGAATTTTCCACGTATATATAATAATGTATCTTTCCCGCCTGCATTCTAGAGAGTACAGGTTTAGGAACTTCAAGCGTTCCCAGAAATTGAGGTGGTTTATCGCAGTTATGCGTGCCGTGAAGGTTCTCTGCACATTTTCAAGGTCAGCAATTTCACCCGCCTTGAAAGGTGCAGTTAGTGTGCAGCAATATTCCAGTCTAGATAGAACAAGCAATCTGTAAAGTGTCAACATGGGCTTGGCATCCCTGGTTTTGAAGGTTCTCATTATCCATCCTGTCATTTTTCTAGCAGATGCAATTGCTACGGTGTTATGGTCCTTGAAGGTGAGATCCTCTGACATGATCACTCCCAGGTCTTTGACATTAGTTTTTCGCTCTATTGTGTGGTTGGAATTAGTTTTGTACTCCGATGAGATTTTATTTTCTTCACTTTTTCCGTATCTGAGTAATTGAAATTTCTCATCATTGAACTTCATATTGTTTTCTGCAGCCCATTTAAAGATTTGGTTTATGTCTGCTTGGAGTCTTCCAGTGTCTTCAATGGTGGACACTGTCATACAAATTCGGGTGTCATCTGCAAAGGAAGACACAGCACTGTGGCTTATATCCCTGTCTATGTCCGATATGAGGATGAGGAACAGGATGGGAGAAAGTACTGTGCCTTGTGGAACAGAGCTTTTCACAGTAGCTGCCTCAGACTTTACTCTGTTGACTACTACTCTTTGTGTTCTACTTGTTAGGAAATTATAGATCCATCTACCAACTTTTCCTGTTATTCCTTTATCACGCATTTTGTGTGCTATCACACCATGGTCACACTTATCAAAGGCTTTTGAAAAGTCTCTGTATATAACATCTGCATTATGTTTGTCTTCTAGAGCATCCAGGACCTTGTCGTAGTGGTCCAGTAGTTGGGACAGACAGGAGCGGCCTGCGCTAAACCCATGCTGCCCTGGGTTGTGCAATTGATGGGTATCAAGATGAGTGGCGATCTTGCTTCTTAGAACCCTTTCAAAGATTTTTATGATATGGGACGTTAGCACTATTGGTCTGTAGTTCTTTGCTATTGCTTTACTGCCCCCTTTGTGGAGTGTGGCTATGTCTGTTGTTTTTAGTAACTGCGGGACAACCCCAGTGTCCATGCTCCCTCTCCATAGGATGTTAAAAGCACGTGATAGGGGCTTTTTGCAGTTCTTGATGAACACGGAGTTCCACGAGTCTGGGCCTGGAGCAGAGTGCATGGGCATGTCATTTATTGCCTTTTCGAAGTCATTTGGCGTCGTGGTGATGTCAGATAGGCATGCGTCAGTCAAGTTCTGTGGCACTCTCATAAAAAATTCATTTAGGTCATCGATTTTCAGTCTGGTTAGCGGCTCGCTAAAAACTGAGTCATACTGGGACTTAAGTAACTCGCTCATTACCTTGCTGTCATCTGTGTAGGACCCTAGGTTCTCTACACATATGCTGCTATGTATGATAATGTATGTAAATGTATTTGTGTATACCTGAATAAACTTACTTATAAGTAGTGGCCCAATACTGGATGTTGTTCTCGACTGTACCTAAATAACTTTGCATACTATGTACAACAAGGATCCCAATGAAAAGTCATTGGCTTTTTTTGGGTTATCCTGGGTAATTTACAGTGTGTACATGTGTACCTGTAAACCATATATACGTATTCAACCTGAAAAAGACTCACGGGTTTAGTTAGCTCTTAATTATGATTATAATCATAATAAACCTGAAAAAATTGTTATTAGATTTATTTACACATAACAAAATGCACAACAACTATGCCTAATAACCATGACAGACAAAGATACAAAGATATATCTTCATTGTTAGAACAAAAAATGGGTTTTGACTTGGTAGTAATACATAGACCAGCTGATCGTCGTCATTATAAGACTCGAGGCTCCTTCAACACGCTAGTAACTCATAACACTCACTTGAGAAAATAAGCCGAGCCAGTGTTCTTGAGGAGGCATTTTGAGCCAACAGAGGCTGCAGAACACACCAATTTATTGGAAATATTGGCCAAGACAGCAGCCATAGTGCCTCCCCGTGTGTGTGCCGGCCACTCAACACAACACTCTTCAGAAAAACTAAAATTAAGAAAAAGGCCAATAACTAACTAATTAAATAACTAAACTAACTAAATATATATATCTATATATATATATATATATATATATATATATATATATATATATATATATATATATATATATATATACATATATATATATATTAGTTCTTAATCTATATTACAAATTACAAATGATTAATTAATTTAAAATAGTGAGATAGTTCAGAATATTTAGATTATGTCAATTTATAAAATTAGTAATGAAAATGGTTACGTCTTGGCATGTTACATAAAGATCCTTAGACCACTGAATCACACAATCCTTAATTTATTATTATTATAATAAAAAACAAGCGCTAAACCGCACAATCCTTAAGAGTAGCGCATCCAGTAGAACTGGATGTATTTTGGAGAGTATGTAATATTTTAACTGTAGGCTAAGTAGCCTCCAGGAAGGGGGGTGTCATGGAGCCTCCGTTTAGAAATGTTCATTTAGTGAACTGGAGTGTGGTGGTTTTTTGTAGTAGGTTATAAGTTGTATATAATTTACTTTAATATATAGGCATATTTTTATATAAGTGACTTTTTGTCCTTCCTAAATTAATATTGTTTAACATATACTTGTATGCTGGCCATAGAGTTGCTGTGTTTTTCAGTGTAATTTAAATGTCCCTAGACAGATTGAGCAGCCATTTAGGAGGCAGAACCTTTTTATTTAAGTTACGATCTCGAAGTCGTAACATTTCACTATAAAATTTAACCACAAATAGTGGACCCATTATATACCTGTGTAATCTGACTACCCCAACACCATGGGTATGGGGTGACTACCCCAACACCATGGGTATGGGGTGACTACCCCAACACCATGGGTATGGGGTGACTACCCCAACACCATGGGTATGGGTGACTACCCCAACACCATGGGTATGGGGTGACTACCCAACACCATGGGTATGGGGTGACTACCCCAACACCATGGGTATGGGGTGACTACCCCAACACCATGGGTATGGGGTGACTACCCCAACACCATGGGTATGGGGTGACTACCCCAACACCATGGGTATGGGGTGACTACCCCAACACCATGGGTATGGGGTGACTACCCCAACACCATGGGTATGGGGTGACTACCCCAACACCATGGGTATGGGGTGACTACCCCAACACCATGGGTATGGGGTGACTACCCCAACACCATGGGTATGGGGTGACTACCCCAACACCATGGGTATGGGGTGACTACCCCAACACCATGGGTATGGGGTGACTACCCCAACACCATGGGTATGGGGTGACTACCCCAACACCATGGGTATGGGGTGACTACCCCAACACCATGGGTATGGGGTGACTACCCCAACACCATGGGTATGGGGTGACTACCCCAACACCATGGGTATGGGGTGACTACCCCAACACCATGGGTATGGGGTGACTACCCCAACACCATGGGTATGGGGTGACTACCCCAACACCATGGGTATGGGGTGACTACCCCAACACCATGGGTATGGGGTGACTACCCCAACACCATGGGTATGGGGTGACTACCCCAACACCATGGGTATGGGATGACT